>JAPWLS010001349.1:0-41899 GCA_028551675.1 Tineola bisselliella | reverse complement strand
GACTTACGGGACACCCTGTATAAGCGATAGAAAGAGAAGCGCAAAGGAGATATCTGCATCCCTTTCACACATGCCTAAACTTCGACACGATATTAATATAGTTATCCCTTTCTATTGATTGTTTCTTCCAGTCCAAAGTCCAATCTATATCCATTTGAAGGTTATTAACCTCTGTAGTAAACATGCCAGTTTATTACACTTCAGGTCCCAGATATTTTATTATGTACCCAGCTTGTTACTACACTACTCATGACTGTAGACCTGGAACTAGAGCAGCCATTCTCAAAGTGGTGTTCCGCGGAACCCTAAGGCTTATTTTAGCAAAAAATACCTACCAAAGGGAGATTATAAGGTTACATCTAAATATTCCAACTAAACATTACGTAATATTACATTGCAATATGATTATTCATAAATGCATATAAATCAGTTTTTTATAATTATATTAAGGCTTTTTCCTTCGCCAAAAAAGTTTGAGAACCGCTGAACTAGAGAAATATATGCTGGGTGTCGTCACCTCCGCTACTTCCTAACTGATCCTAAAACGCAACCATTTATATCACTTCAATTATTCAGTACATATATATATTTATATATGTACATTTTTTCTTTGTAACCTCCGTTAAAAAGCCATTATTTATTAAAATAATACAATTATAAATATATATACATTGTACATATGTAATTATATACCTACATGGTTATTGTAGCTCTAAAAGGAACTTACTACATCATTTCGTAACAACGTGACGTGCCAAGGAATAATTATACATAATTTTATTTTCATGTCAAACGCATCGCCATACAAAATGTAGGCATAGAGTAAAACTACACATATACTATAGCAGTAGAATTAATATTAAGATAGAAGATAGGAAAACCTACACAATACCTTACAATACCCAACACATTTAATTTTGCGTATTTCTCTAGTTATTTGAAATGAAATGAAATGAAAATCGTTTATTAGCATAGGTTATACTCTACCATGACTTCGCTTTCCGTATGACGAGAAGAAGACCGCAAGAAACTCGCCAATCATAGCCTGTACATAAGATAATTTAAAAAAAACTGATTTTTAATTCAGAAAATAAAGTAATTAACAATTCATAATTCACAAGAATTAAAATTAAATCAGATCCATATTGTGTTATATGTATACAAGGTTTGATTAATTGCATTTATTTTGATTAATTTAATCGATTAGGTTAGTTAAATAATTCTCGCACAAAAAAAACTTGTCACACACCACTAGTCGTTAATTTTAATCTTAAGAGAAATTTATAATCACCAAGTTATTATAATTCGCACAAATAGTACCTATTTAATCCATATTATAGTATTAATCAGTTTTATTATAAATTACAGCGAAAATTGAATATGTAGTCTTTACAACCTGAAATTAATAATAATAAATAAAATTATTACATATCCTATATATTTTAAAAAATATATTTAAAATAATACGAACTGCAACAAATGAGGCATACGACATAGCGCTTACGCCAAAAGCTCTCATGACAAGTGGCTTCTGCGCCTGCGCACATGCGAGTAGTACCAGTCTGCGCACATCCTCATGCGCTACATTCGCTATTCGACTCATGTGCCACCCGCAATTAAATATTGCATCTGGCATCAATGAGGCCTGCAATTAAATTTAATTAATTTTACGATCATATAATTTTTATACATTACACCTGGTGGTTCAGTTGACGATTTTATACCAAACTTCAGATTTCAAATTTTGAGAAGACTTAAAAGATCTTAATGTATTCCATGGACATCGAATTAACGTTAGTAATAGGTATTCTACATAAGCCCAATATCAAACAAAAGCCGTCGGCAAACAATTTCGCATCTACTTTTTATACAAGCATGTATAAGCATTTTTGTATTCGGCTGTACATAATTACATATATCAAAGTGTTGGTGGTATTTAACCAAATGATTGAATAGGCGTAAACATACCTCGTGGGTGACCTCTCCTGCGTTCCATAGTATAGTTGCAAGTACGACCAGAATTGCAGCTACAAAGAACGCATCAATGGCAAACATTATAATTGTCATTTGTTTTTCTAACTGTAATAAAATGCATTCAATTGTTTTCATCTCTATTTTTTTAAGTAGCTTAGCATATGGGCACACTCTATCTGATGTTAAGCTAGAGCAGTGACTCTCAAACTTTTTTGTTGCGGCATACTTTTAACGATTTAAAAATTTGGCGGCACAAAAGAAAAAGATAAGTTTTTAAAAAATTTAAATCATATTGTTTAAAAATATTAACATTATTATATATCTAAAATTTGGCAGCACAGTAGAATTTCAAAGCACAGTGGAATAGTGGTTGAAAATCACTGAGCTAGAGTGTGGAGACAACTGTTACCACAGAGAATCTGCGTGTAACAGTTGCCCCCAGTTTGACAGCTTGAGGAGAAGAATATGACCCACCTAGGTTACAGGATACACTCGTCTTGTTATTGGGTTGTTTACCGACACCAAGAGTTACTCATTGACACTCGTTGACATTGTTCCGTTGTGTAACTTTATTACAAATGTTTTTCATAAATTCCACCCGTAATATCAAAGGCATACTTACAGCGATCTGCATCAAAAGCATAATAGCCGACCCAGAACAAAGGCACACTTGCATCGACATTGGCACGCCAAATGTATTTTGAATGTCAATAAATATCCTAATAAATAAAACCTTATATAAACCTAATATTTTTATATTTAAAAAAAATTAAAATAATATTAAATATGGTATTTTTTACGGCAGCCTACCATTGGACCACACTACAAGCAACAATCATCTGTACTATGCTAAAAGAAGACGAATATAAACCGCCCAAATTGACTTGAATATTTCTCTCTTTACTGGTTGATTCCGAAACTTCACACTTAAAAGTTGTAGTGCTACACCAGGATGAATTACTAAGCTTTACATTGTCAGCTTGTAAATAAACCGTTAACGATATTTTCTTATTTCATTTGTTATTATTTTATAACTAATAGAATCTTTTTTTAATAATAAACAATATTCAAGGACTATAGTTTAACATCAAGCGGAATGTGGTCATATCCCAGGCTACTACAAAAAATAACCACCACTCTACTACTTTATAGTTAACTAGCTGTCGCCCCCGACTTCGTTCGCGTAGTAATGAAGATATAAAGTACTATAAAGTTTAATGATGTTTCATATTTCAACAAATTTTCTTTTATGGCAATTTTTGGCAATTTTTGGATTACATTATTGTAGTTTTAGTAAGGATCCTAATTTTTTTCCTGTAATTTATATAGCCTATATTGATCAGTGATAATGTAGTATTGAAACGGTGAAAGAATTTTTGAAATTGGTCCAGTAGTTTTTGAGCCAATTCGTTGTAAAAATACAAATCTTTCCTCTTTATTATATTAGTATAGATATAGATATACCTTAACAAATCCTGATGCATAACCACGCCCTCCCGAAAACCATTTCTCAATTGAACAGCTCTAGCTTCCTGAGCATCTCTAAAATTATTATCAAAATCTTCTTTTAACTTCAAAAAATATTTTCTCAAAGTTCTGTATTTGTGTTGTAATATTATTAAATGTGATGACACGAAACAGTCCATTGTGATCATGATGATCATTTTTCCAAATAGTAACAACGTGAAGAAGATTCTCATTAGCGATGCGAACGATGATCTGTCTTCATATGCTGGCCAATACGTCACTACAACCAGTAATGGTTCACCTGGCAACAAGAATTTGGATTCATTATTTTAATTGTTTCTATACAATGGTTTAAGTCCAAACCCAAAACAAATGACGATAGAAGCTGGCATAGTGAAGATGACTGTTAATTATAAGACGGACGACAATCATGCGGAGTATAGTGATATGCTATAGGCTAGTATAAAAAGATTGTATTGTAATTGTATCGACTGGAATTCGAACCTAGATCGTGCATCTACGGTTTAATTATCTTTAACAAGTCTATATATAGATATGTACAGTAATGCCCCGCTTTACGCGAGGGATACGTTCCGGCAAAAATCGCGTTAACTGAAATTCTCGCGACCATAGAGAAGTTGATGACTACATTATGTTTATACGCACTCTTTCGCGTAATTCGGGGCATTTGAGCGCGAAATGTGAATAGAGAAACCGCGCATAACGGGGTCGCGTAAAGCGGGGTATTACTGTATAACCGATTACGGCATTAATCTCGCCAATGTAAAAAAAAAAATAGTTTTGCAATAAAGAATTTATTTATGTATATCACTTAGTGGCGTAGGGGGCCAAATGGTCTATGACTTTATTTATTAATTTATTAATTTGCGAGTATATTTCACATATAATATTATATGGTTTTCGAATTTGGGGGACTATAAGGTATTGTACCCGGGGCGCGAATTAAACTCGCTACACCACTGAATTATCACATTAGGATAAAATACCTAATATTGTTTTTAACTTATTTTAAAAAAAAATCATAAATAAATACTATAGACCTACTTTACCTTGAAAGAATGAGCTGTTATACCTTTACTTATAGTTTTGACGACACAATCAAAAACCATCAAAAACACAGTCCCAAGAACGGCGGCCATATAAAACTGCATGTTGAATTTGATCCTCTGGTACTGCTCTCTGTAAATCGTTCCGTCTTCGAACGAGACGCACGCTTTCACCATTTTCCTGTTCAAGTCTCTAGTTGCAAATCTGTTATGTCTTAACGAATATCTCTTAAGCAATATGATTAAATGCGTCACTCCCAACGTTTTCGCCGAGCTTATGTATGTTAGTGGGTAATTTTTAAATATAAACCCGACGATCAATTCCAAAACTGTTAATATATCATTTAAAAAGAAGATCAAATTACTATATATTTTGTAAGGCAAATTCTCCCTTACATCGCCTTCGTACCAATAGTTTCCCATGCCTAAAACATATAATGTTTTGCTAATATTTTTTAATATAATTTCTGTATTCATTTCTATCACATTATCAAACTAGCGTCTCTAAATGTCTATTTAAAAGCACACATTAATCGTTTCGTTTCCTTTTTATAGGAGAAAAAAGTATTTGATTTTTAACACTAGATTGCCCGAAGAAGTCATTTTGACTGCTTTTTGATTTTAATTAGAAGGACAACTATGTATATAATGACAGAATTTTGTGACTTTTTGTACGACATGCAAATGCGGTTATTGATAATAGTAGTTACCTCCCCCTCCTTCATTTCCGGTATATACATATGCGTTGTACATAGATATAGGTACATATATACTAAAGTTCGGTCTTTCTAGTGTTAATTACCTAACGCCCTTATAAGTGGTTTAAAGTATTTAAAACTCTTACAAAAGTGATTAAACCAACATTAACGCCTGGAATTAATTACAAAACACTTTTTAGTTTATTGTAATAATAATTATAATAATTGTCTAAAGTTTTCCAAAGGCATATCTAAACGCCGTTCTCTTTTACAGAGGTAGTTAGAATCTAGATTCTAGGTAACACAATACTTAAATTTTAATATAAAAATCGACAAATAAAATAGACGTATGTAAAAATGTTCAAAGTTTAATATCAGGGCTAGGTTAAGGCATTTGGTAGTCCACTCGTGTTCCGAACACCACAGCCAGCTGCCGACTGGACCGCGGCCAAATGTGGTGATAATTTCTCGAACCTACCAAAGCCTGCACGAATATTTCTAACCATTTCAACCAACTACGGGTTTTCGAGGATTATTGAAAAGAAAATTGATTTTATTTATTTAATTTTGTACCCTAAGTTTCACTCTTAATAACTTAAAGTTGCATTTATTTTTAAATTGGTTAAATCATGTTTGTAAATGACCTAGGATTTAAGTTTCTCCTTTTTTTTTTGCTTATACATATATATACGTGTTGCCCACAGGAGCTCCAAACAAACTGTTTCGAACACGGAAACTTCCTTGTATTTCGGATATCTATGTATTCACGATAAATTTTGAGCATAAAAAATTCATTAGTTTTAAATAATCTAAATACAAAATATGTAATTCAAAATATCGCTTCCATAATTTGACATTGAAGTTGGTTGCGAAGTTATAACGGTACAGTTAGATCAAGCTGTAAGCTTGGCGGAAAGCCAGCCGACAGCTTTTCTTGCTATTGGCTTGAACACTGTCATTAAATGTAGTGGACATAGTGATTTGTACATCACAGACTTTATTAAGCACTGACCGTTCAAGGTAAACCAATTTAAATTTGCACTAAATAAAGAAATCAGTAACTTTATAACATTACAAATAGACTCAACTAAAATGCATCAAAATTAGTTAAAATAATTACATTTAAAAGCATTTTATTAAACTTCAGTATTACATTTTTGTGTTTTTTGACTTTTTTGTTTTTAATGAGGATAAGATACCGACAAATCATAATATAGTTTTTTTTTCACAACTTCCTTTTAACACATATTTCAATTGCAGCTAATTTTTTTGTTCGCAAGTTTAGTACAAACCTACAATACCAAAGCACCTAAATTGGAGGAGGGACAAAGAAAACAAAAGAACTCGAAACAATGTAGTTAAAAACACACATATGCAACTAACTGGTTTTGATTGTAGAACACGGACTTTACCCAGTAATCTTTCCTACCTCTGGCAGTTAGAAATCCTATAATAACAAAAATAACACTTCAGACTCCAAAATATGACTGGAATATATAATGTAAATAAAATAAAATTGTAAGTTAAATACTTTAAAGAAAAAGTAACGTAAAAAACAGTATTTTGTTTATTTCATGAGCTATTTTTGGACAGAAAAAAAGGTTTTATTTGGTGTTTAATTAAAGAATTAATTGGATCAAAACATTTCGGAGTGACAGGCCAACCCTCGAGGTCCGATGGTCGATTAGTCACCCTCTTTATAACTCCTGAAAAATGCTGAATCATGAAAATTCAGTTTTACATATCACTTTATTAATTGATATCAAAAAGATTTTATTAAACTCTACCTTTTATTAATAAGTTTTATTAATTAAATAAAATATGCAATAGTATATTTATACTATAAAAATCTCGAAAACCGCTTGACGTACAAAGATGAAATTTGGCAGGGAGGTAGTTTTATAGTTAGTAGATAGCTAAGAACGGATTTTGCGACAGAAGTGTGATAGGCATTGTCTGTTGACTGAAATATGAAACATCATAGTACTTTATATCTTCATTATTACGCAGACGCAGTCGCGGGCAACTGCTAGTATACCTATATATGCACACAATTAAGTTTTTAAGATACATATAGTATGTATATCTCAAAAACTTCATACAAGTATATCGTTCTTTTAGTTGCCGCTAACATATTGGCCCTCTCGCTCAGTACTTATAGAATATTCTTGAACTTTACCATATACGTTAGGGCTGCGATTAACTATAAGCGAAATACTAAAAAAAATATTCTAGCTCCTTTTGTTTTAAGTTCTTATAATGTAATAATAATTTTTATACACCGTAATTCTTGTATAATCTAAATCTAAATATATATATATAACTCAAAGGTGACTGACTGACTTAGTGATCTATCAACGCACAGCCCAAACCACTGGACGGATCGGGCTGAAATTTGGCATGCAGGTAGATGTTATGACGTAGGCATCCGCTAAGAAAGGATTTTGATCAATTCCACTCCTAAGGGAATAAAATAGGGGATGAAAGTTTGTATAAATCTTCTTAGATTTTCGACTGATTGAATTGAAATTAAAGATTGGAGCTACTATGATGAAGACGTCTGCTTAACACTAGGTTTACGGGACGCGTCAATTTGACGCATTTTGATTTTTATCAGAGAATTACCAAAAACTTTAAAAACTTTCATAATTAGAATCACATACCTATATATATTTTTTTCAAATTAAAGCATAAATTACACGTGTTTTTATATGTATTCATTCATGCGTCAAATTGATGCGTTTTAATAGAAGTAGGCATATAGAAAATGTCCGTAAACCTAGTGTTAAATAGGATTTTGATAATTTTTTTACACACGCTAAACAAAAGTAAAGCCCCAAAAACTATACCTAATTAATAATACTTCTTAACGCGAGCGAAGCCGCCGGCAAAAGCTAGTACCAATATATAATATAAAAATAAATTTATTATATTTACTATAAAATAATATCTAGATAAGGAAATAAAATATATCCCGAGTTTAAGTTTAAGTGTATAAGAGCAATGTACACTACAATCTAATAAGAATAGTCGCAGCCCATATTTTAAGAGTTTAGACATTTTAACACTGCCGTGCAAATATCTAATATAGGTTGTAATTATTGCAAAAACCCATATTAATACCTATTAATTTTAATTTCTATAATAGTGACAGAAATGGTATCAAAATTAACCTCACTACATGCATATTTAAAAACAATCTCAACGTATTTTTAATGAACAAGTCCTACTATTCAATTGGTGAATTCATGAGTGACATTTTGTAAGTTTAAAGTTTATTCGCGTATATGTTTTAACTAAAGTGCTATAAAAGCACAATGTATGACAGCCCTATGCAATATAACATTGTAAATAACTCAATATAAAGTGCACTTTAATGTTTGCTGCACATTATAGCTTAGTTTGTCCACCGTTTTGAAATTGGCATTTGCCTCCAAGCTATTGGCACTAAGTCCACATATAAAATTTGCCAACTTTTAACTGGTTACGATTACCAGCCGGCTAATATTTCTTTTAATAGAGACCTACTACTGTAGCATTAACTTGGGTTATTCGAAAGCATGATTGAAATACTACTCTTCTACTCTTGTGGTCTTCTTCTCGTCATACGCCCAAAAATCATTGTAGAGTCTAACGATAAGCAAGCGCACGGTTTTAGTGCCTATGCTAATAAATGATTTTCATTTGATTTCAAAATACAGTAATGCCCCGCTTCACGCGAGGGATACGTTCCGGAAAAAACTGAAATTCCTGCGACCATAGAGAAGTTGATGACTACATTATGTTTATACGCACTCTTTCGCGTAATGCGGGGCAATTATGTGTGAAATCTGAATTTCGTGTTATAGTGAAATCGCGCATAACAGGATCGCGTAAAGCGGGGTACTACTGTACATATTGAATATGATATAAATATATTTAATTTTTGATAAATTTAAATTATATTATTTTTAGACAGTACAATATTATTTCCACACACGCAAACACAGACAAACAGGTGCCTTTTAAATTGATTTTAAAAACACATGATCTCAATATTTGGTATCAATCATAATTCGTAACACTTACCCCCAGTTGAAACCTTAGTAAATGGTAGTACTAAGGCACATTGAGAATTAGATTCTTAAACTGGAAGATAGCCAACAAGTTCTAGAGTCTAGACTGTGGTTTACAACATCCTATTCATGAGTAAGTATGAATGATTTTATTATCATTTGGACAAACAACTTTTTTGAATGATTAATGTTACCTATTTCGATTTACGTTTTTTTCGTTTTTGTTTATTTAATAGGGTTCCCTGGCACCCGTCTC
Organism: Tineola bisselliella; assembly: GCA_028551675.1. Lineage (NCBI taxonomy): Eukaryota > Metazoa > Arthropoda > Insecta > Lepidoptera > Tineidae > Tineola > Tineola bisselliella. The sequence goes on along the minus strand of JAPWLS010001349.1, from coordinate 32,382 downwards.
ATAAAGATGGCAAAACATCGGCGACTCGTAAAAAAATAATTAGTGAAATTGAAACTATTTAAAATAAATAAATTATAAAAGAAAGATTGTTTTATGTTTATTCAATGTATGGACAAATTGTAGGTATATATTAGTTGGGTACGCCTTGAGCGACATATTAGACTGGACATGTGTGTATATGTCAAAGGCTTAGTATAAATAATAATAATAATAAATCCTATACTGCACAAAAATAACAAAAGACGAACTTAATGCCTTTAAGAATTTTATGCCAGTTAAATAAATTATTAAAATAAATAATTGTTTTTGAACGTCTATAAAATAAATACAACTTGTAACGAGCTGCCCATGTGTTCCTTCCCTCAATACAAGCGGATTGGTCGAGGCGCTGACGTCACCTCGACTGCGTAGGCGCGAGGGGTTGCGAGACGCCAAGCGCTTGCTCACCCCAGTTCGGTATAGGCAAACGTAGCGTTAACTTGGTGTGTAATTTAAATGTAAATCTATCACGTAAGACTGGAATGCCAATAAACACACATAAAAAACCGTAAAAGAGTCTTTCCTTTACAAACTTTAAAAACAATAAATATATGAACATTTTTATAGCATTATTTTCCAATATATCAGTTTAAATATATATATTTGGAAAGGTTCCCGTTTTTGTATGATCGGAGCTGATTGTGTGGCAAATTTGTCACTGACCTTAACGACCTGGCAGACATCCAGGAGAGAACACATGCGGAGGCCTTCCACTACAGATACCATTCATATCCCTTGATTTATTATATAACCGATTTGAGAAATAATAATCTTACTCTTTTATTTCACTACTTTTTTTTTACTATGTACTAGTATATTAAAAAAGTTTGAAATGAAATGAAATGAAAATCGTTTATTAGCATAGGCACTAAAAGTGTGCGCTTGCTCATCGTCAGAATCTATAATAGCTTCGGAAAGGCGTATGACGAGAAGAAGACCACAAGAAACTCGCCAATCGTAGCCTGCACATAATTTCTGTTCAGAAAAAAAGTAAATAACAATTCATAAGTTACATAATTTTCAGTCACTGATCAGTCGTCGAAGCGAAGCCGGAGCGACCGCACGTATCCTGATGATGCCACGTGAAGTGGCGAAACGCGTCGAGACAAGTTATTGAATGTTGTAGCGGGAATTATAAGCAAAATAATTTTGAATAATTTCCTTTAATATGGATTTCCGCAAAGTAACGCCTGAAACAACCAATTATATTCTCAGTAATACATAATTCACAAGAATTAAAATTAGATCAGTTTCTAAGTCAACCTCTACATAGATAATATGCATGTGATATTTTTGAAAATAGAACATCGATACACATGTAACCATTTATCAAGCTTACAAACTATACATCATACCCACTTACATCGATACAAAACATTTTTAACCCTCTGTACAACACTAACATGTTTAACATTAAGTCCATGTTAAACTAGAAGATACAAATTTCATTTACTGAAATCTTGATGTCGATTTTGAAGTTCCAAAAATTGCCATTAAAATTGGTTTATTATCTGAGCTCAAATTTGGAAAAACCTAATATTTGAAACAAATATTTTTTTTTATTATTGATAGCCCAGCTCATGACCACACTCAGCCTGATGTTAAGCTAGGTGCGGTCCATAAGCACAGACAGATGTCCGCGCGCAACAGTCGACTCCACTATGCCGGCTTGAGGAGACGAATGTGCTCTGTCCAAATTAACAGGGCACACTCCTCTCGTTATCCCGGCTACTCCCAAGCTGATCCCGAAACGCGACTAGGTCAATGCACGGGATAGCATACTGGGCTAATGCCATCATCAGTCTGCCTACCACTCTTTTTTATTTACTAGCTAGTACAGTATATGGACTATAGCCATCTCCACATTATCCTCCAAAAGTTTCAGCCGGTATGAATGTAACTTTGGGATTTCAGCGTCCCAACATGGCTACAATTGCTCTAAATTGATGGATGCCAATCAGATGTTCATATTACACCAGTAATTCTAATTTGATTAGCTGCAGATCTTCTATAGAGTAACGTCAGGATCTGCTCGTATTAAGACGCCAACATGATACGCGATTTATTGACATTAGGTCTTATGTATTGTACGTACGTAGTGTTCAGGTATGGTAAAATGTAGTTGTTTTAATTATTACATTTTAAATGCAAGTCCTATTACTCTTTTCCTTTCCATAACTTCTTATTTTATTACTAGCCTCAGAGGTCTAATGAAGACAATTCTGTCAATATCGAATATTTGAGGAGTAGATCAACAAGATATTAGATTTTAACACAAACGTGGACCCATATGTCAAAAAAACCGCATCATAATCGTTTATGTCTATTAGATCATCGAAAATATACAATAATATCAATACATACAATTATTCTAAAATGTAATATTACAGTCCATTTCAACCGTTTAAAGAAATGTAAATATTTTAATTAAATAAAATCGTTATACCACATTTTGTCATACAACAACAAGTTCAAGATGATAAGGAGATAGTATTTAATTATAGAGGAACTGGAGTGACTATAAACCCAAATTACTTATAACATAAAGGAATGGCTTTACGGTTTCAGGCGGCGTTTATTACACTACAATTTATTATGCTGAAGGGATTAATTTGTATTGTAATAATAGATACATATATAATTGTGGGGGACAAATAGCTTCAATATATTCAGCTATATTTATCTTTCCCTAGTACGATAGCTCAGGTGTGCACACGGAGTATGATCTTACAACACTCTAAGAGAACAAATACAATGCCACTGACCTTGATTTCACCTTGCCTTGAACTTGGCGGTTCTGATGAGGACAGCTGGAGTTGTTCCCTACGTGCACGTAGGTCTGGAATACGATTCCTGGGATTGATGGCTGCTTCTTCCTTATGCTTGCACAGTACGACTGCCTGTGGCACGGCCACCGCGGTTAAGAAGAACAGTCAAAAGTAGCACGGCTACTTTCAATCCACTATGATAATTACGTGTGAGATTTGGCAGCACGGCTGCCTAGTTACGATGATTGACCACTGACTTCACTTGACTATCCACGAGAGAGAGTTGCTGGGAGCGAGACCTCGACTCAACTGACTCGCCGCGCTCGCAGCAGGTTGCTCGTAGACCAGTGAAAAAGTAAAACATTGATCTACCCTCCATTGAGATATTGCAAGATCGAACAATAATTAATAACATTATTGTATCTATATGTTATAATATTCATATAAAATTAATCTTCTATATATATAAAAATGAATGTTTGTCTGTATGTCCTTTATAGAATCGTAAACTATGCATTTGATCATTTGATGATATTTTGCAAAGTTGTTGTGCACTACGTTGTTGTGTCTACGAAAGTTTCTGCGTTGGTACAACCAATTTTCGACAGATGGCGCCACTGTCATTTCAGTGAATTTCATATATTGCCGTGACAGTTGATGACAGCTCACATTGAACAGAGAATATTGTCGTCAAATGAAAAAAATCAATAAAATGACTCAAAATGAATTAAATATTTGTGTAATGTCTTTCCTTCAGATTTATTTTAGTTGGTGGTGTAGCAACGCGCGTAGGATATAGCTAGTATATAACATAAATTGTAACTAAACTATGTATTTTTGTATTTTTATTAGAAGTATAGTATCTATCCCTTTATCATCTTGAGCATGCCGTCCTATCCTATAATTAAAGTTGCATTTAGTTTGTATAACAGTAGTCCTTTTTATAATATGTAGTACTAATGTAATTTTGTAGGTAGGCCTTATAAATAAATATATAATGAATAATTTTGGGTGTGAAATTGATAAATATAATAATTTATTTTATTGTTATAAGTAATGTAAGTGAATTGTTTGCTTGATTCATTTCTGGGACAAAATTTGGGAAATACATGAACTTTATTTTACATTAATAGTGTCGATATCTCACAGTCTGTGGAAATAATTCGGACTATTTGTCATATAAATTACCTAGTTTTTTCTGTTCTTGAAACGGATGAATGTACATAGTTTAAGAGCGGAATTGTGATCGAACGGATCGTTATTTCACTGATAGACATAAATTTTGTTGTGTTATTTATTTATTTGCTAAAATGTGTTTTTAGATATAATTCTTTATTGTATTACGAAATGATTTATTTTGTTTTTCTTATATAATACTTGAGATTTGTGTTATTTGCTACGGACGACTTGAGTTTAGGTTAATATTTTTATTACAACGATATTCGTTTATTTATTTATTTATTATCCAGTAGAAATCACAGCTATTATTGGTCCTGTGTGATATTTCATTCAAGGCGTATCCAGCTAGCTTATATCAATTATACAATATTAAATGTCAAAATATATCTATATAAAATATGTATTAAGCCCACTAACCACAAAGGCATTCTACACAAATTACTTCCTCCCTAATGATAATTTATGTATATATTAAAATGTATATCTGTTATTTATATTGACTATAAAGCCTAAGCAATAAAGACTATCTATGTGAATTAGTGGTCGGTATGGAATAAAATAAATTCAGTTAAAATTACATCAATCCACATTTGGTTCTGATTAGGGAAAGATGTAGTTCCACACTCCTCCTGACGAGGGTTCGTCCTGCGTCGATGTTAATTCTGGGTAACTTATTCGATTATCCAAAGTGATATATCAAAGAGTAATAGTTATATCTATACTAATATTATAAAGAGGAGAGATTTGTAGGTTTGTAACGAATTTGCTCAAAAACTACCGCGACCGGACCGATTTCAAAAATTCTTTCACCATTTGAATGCTACATTATCACTGATCAATATAGGCTATATAAATTACAGGAAAAAATTTGGCAGGAATGGATAAAGACTAAGAAAGGATTTAGTGACAGGGGTGTGATAAGCATTTTCTGTTGACTGAAATGTGAAACATCATTAAACTTTATAGATATTATCGAAAAATAATTAACAGTATAAATAGTAAGTTATATTGTTTGTATATTAATGTTTTCATTACTTGCGTTTACAGTTTGATCGTATTTGTATTGACATGAAATGAGGTTTATTATTAGTCCGGTCAATTTAGACATTTGAAATAGGAAAAATTCCGACAGAGTCAAATTTTTGTAGAGACCTTGGGTTTACCATTACAAATAATGCGCCAAAAAATACAAAAAAACAAAAAGCAAGTACAACTATCTTGTCTTCCACTAACATCGGCATCTGCTATTCAACACTTGTATCGAGTATACTACCAAATTCAGACATGGCAAAGGCAATCAATTGAACCCTGAAGACTGAGGTTGGAAATTAATAAATAATTCTTTGGTGCCGATTCAAACTTTACTGCCCCCTGCTCCAGAAAAACTTCTTAACACTATTTTTTGCAATTGCAAAAAAGGTTGTAGTGCGAAATGTGGCTGTAGAAAAGTAGGGTTACAGTGTTCTTCAGCGTGTACCAATTACCAAGGTCTGTATTGTTCAAATGTTCAAGTAAATACAATAGAGGAAGATTCATGTGATTTTGATTATGAGACAACTGATTCATAAGGTAATGAGGTCATATGCAAGGTTACCAAAAAAAATGTTTTCATACGAACGTTATTTAAAAGCCTTTATGCGGTTTAGTATAAGTACGACAAAACTTTAAAGCATAATATGAAAATATAGGCTACTTAGTTAAAAAAATCTCTAACAAATTGGGATTCATAAAAATGTCCTTCTATTCCCATTTTAATATTTAAAATGGAATTTTCGACAGATATTAAATAAGTGTTATATTTCACAGCTATAGAGCACTTTAATTCAGCTACGAATAAATTTTCAGCGTGAATTATTGCTAATTTCTGAAAATGGCATCTCCCTTATCTAATTTGTTTTATTAATGTAAAAGATAAAATGTTATCACGGCTTCCCAAAAGCTATCAAATATCAAATGAATAAATAATAATTGAATTATAAAATGTATTTGATTGTATCGAGTGACGTAACAATTGAATTACTATATTTGTCTACGTCCCTAGCTGTTATGGCACTTGTGAGATAGCGACAACGCGGGATACATCGTAACAAGTCACCAAATAAAATTATAAAGTATTAAATATTACTCAATAATTAAACTCTACAGCAACGGTTCTCAAACTTTTTTGGCGAAGGAAAAACTCCTAAAAATTGTTTTTAAAAAACTATTTCAATGTAATGTACATATAATTATTTTTGTTACTGCTTTTAAATTTTATGTTGGAATATTTAGATGTAACTTTATAACCTCCATTTGGTAGGTATTTTTTGTGAACACTAGAAGACGCTGCAATTTTTTGAAATGTGGGAGATTCCCGTGCCTCACTTTGCATCAAATAAAAATTTATATTTCAAATAAAAGATTACGTACGCCATTAAATCGCAATCGTAAGGATGTATATGGCCGTAAAGTGTTTTTTGTGCGAATACAACTTCATAATAAGACCGTAAAAAGTGTACCCCAATGCCATGCGCGACAAAATGTATCCAATGATGTAAAAGGTTAACGAGCGCACGGTTTAGTTAGGGTTGTGCCTAGGCTATAATTTAAAAAAAAAACATTTAAAAAACGACCCCTACATATGGCAATCCACTGGCATACTATATATTGCCAAACTTGAGTTATTTTAAATTTGCAAAACCGACCACTATTTTAAAAAATAATTTCTTTACTAAGCCGAAGCGACCACACGTATCCTGTGGGCTTATCACGAATTTTAGTTGGCTTTCGAACTGAGTTCGCTTCAAGCGATTTGTATGGAAATTTGAGCAGCGCCACCGCGTGCGGATTAGGAACTACAATATTTTAGATACTTTTTGTTAATTTTCGAACGTCTCGATCTTTCGTTCATTTGATAGATTGCTGGTGCTCGTTAGTCGTTAGCAAAAATTCATGATCCCGATTGCTAACGAATCCGTTTTGCTTGTGACAGCTCGAATCGAAAGCCAGACTAAATTCGTGATAAGCCCACTGATGATGCCACGTGAAGTGGTGAAACGTGTCGAGACAAGTTATTGCATGTTGGTGGTTATTTTCCTTCGTCAACCTAATGTAGCGGGAATTATAAGCAAAATAATTTCCTTTAATATGGATTTTCGCAAAGTAACGCCTGAAACAATTAATTATATTTACTAACAGTACTTAATACCTCATTTTCAGATCCAAACCTTCTACTAAATCACGGTATATGGAGAACAAATGAACACAAAAAAACACTCTAAACATAATCCGATATAATTATAATAATTTAACCAACAGCAACCCTAAGTTAGTCGTTAAAGCTGCCATAAACTCTGCTAATGTGACGTCAGATCGCTGGAACATAGACGATGAGGGTGAGAGTAGAATAAACGACCCTTCAACCCTTAGCATTATTGGACGTCTACAGGTAAAATGAGCTCATCTCTATGCACTAAAATAAAGCTAAATCTCACAAAAACAAAACACTATTGCTAAGTTTTAAATTAATTATTTATTTCTTTAGACCCGTCCCTGTTAAAGCCTCACTGCTTTTGAGTAGGTATATATTTATTTTAAAACAAATTATTTTTTCACTTAAATAAAATTGGCACGTGTATATAAAATTGTTAATCATACTTCCAAATTATGTCTAAAAATGTAAATTTATTAATCTGACAGAAATGAGCGATTTCCCTTCACATCAATAGCAAATAAATTAATTCCTATTGAAGTTTAATTGGATTCAGGATCCAGTCTAAGATGGCCTATCATTATCAAGACTGACGATTAATTACGATGAATTTTTTTTAATATTTACGACAAAACAAATTCTATGACGCACTTGACTTGAATTTATTGTTCCCTAATACCATTGAGCGACTTGATAGAGTAAATATTGTTATTTTTTATTTATTTACTTTTACTAATTAGACTCCAATAGAGCTCTTTTACTCGTCAAAATAAATTATTACAATCAAATTGATTTAGCTGCTGTATACTGGCATTGTCCACTTATATACTAATGTCATAATTGTTGAAGCGGTTTTGTGAAATAGTCGACAAGTTCTATAGTGCAGGGATTAGCCATTCTATTAAGTCTAGATCCTGAATTGGATTCCCGGTCTTAAGAAGTATTCAATAAAATATTATAAACATTTAATAAAAAAAGTCACGTCACGGGACGCCTGGCAGATGTAAAACATCGAGTTTATTCAAGTCATATGCGTAAAAGACAAGATTACAACAGGAACTAATTATTGCTGAAAAAATTAAATACTATGATTTTTTTTACAGAAAATGATGACTATTTATTAAAGAATATTTATTTATATTGAATACAAGAATTAAAAATTCAAAAACTTCTTAAATGATATAGATTTCAGAAATAACTCGATAAAATAAACTCGTCGCCACGGCAAGCGTCGCCACACTGTACACTCTACTATATATAGACTGTATATATACTTTAGTATAGCGTGGCGACCCGTCGCCACGGCAAGCGTCGCCACGCCAACGATCCGGTTTATACCCGCGCCAATAGATGTTTCACATCAAAATAAATCATAATTCATATATTTAAAATCGCAGCGATATTAATTTCGTATTTTAGTGATTAAATTTATTGAATGAAATGAGGCTATTTTCAAAAACTATGTCTAGCTCTAAAAAGCTTTTACTAAAAGAAAAATATTAATTTTATTATATAACTTGCCTTTGATATTTTTCTCCACACTACTATTTCTTATAAGAATAAATAAATAGTAATAAGAAACGTGTGAGATACCTAGAGGCTTAGAGGTTAATATTATAATGCTAAAATAACTTACTTTGATCGAATAAGGTTAGATTTATTCTATTAAATTTGATTTATTATATTTTTATAAGAATAATAAAAATAAAAGAAATAGAAAACTTATTTCATATTATAGCTTATATTTTAATAATATGACAAGAAATGAATAACGCAGTAAAACCATTATCCAAAATCACGTGTTCAATATTTAAATTTAGAACACAAATTTAAAAGATGTTAGAAAGATAGTCTTTTGTTTTTTTAACGCTACTTCTGTATTTTTTTTTGTAACAGACAGACAAATGTTGTAGCAGTAGTTTCCACTTCACTATGCCGGCTGAGCTAATAATTATCTATAATAATAGTCTATTTAGCACTCTGACCTCGCAAACGTAATTAGCTGCTATTAAATAGAGTTTCTCCATGCACTAACAGCTTCAAAAGTTGGTTCTACTATGATATTCTACCTAAACTATAATTGTGTTTTCGACTAAAGTTTCAGCCACATGCTGTAGGTCCAAGTTCAGTTCTAGAACGTCCGTAGTGACCTAGACAATTGAATTATTTCACAATATAAGCGTTTCGAAACAGGACGTCGAGTCTAAAGTTATGATTAGGACACAAAAGCATATTTCCTTTTAGGTTTGATGCGTAAATTATTTGAATTTTCAATTTATATAAGAAATGATAGAATAATAACGATAAGAACATATACACATATACATACAATTCCCTGGCCCCAAGTCCTATACTATACTATAAATATCAGAATAAAGACAAAAATAACACCCAGACCTAATACAATGTATGAATTAATATTACTCTAGACCGAATTACGAAGTTAGGACTGCGTAATAAACTATATGACAGCGGCCGTTTAAAAAAAACTTTTATTTACCGGGTGATTCAGTTGAACGTTTGAATTATTAACGGTTATAGAATCATCCCACACATATTACGTACAATAGTAACTATCGAATATGATTCTAGTAGTTCGTAATGCAACCTTACGTTACGTAAATTGACACGTGACAGCATTCTACATTAAAACGTAAAAAAAAACATAAATAATATTGTGATCTCAAATAAAATAAACTTTAATAAAATCGTTGTCATCCATAATTTTTCAGTAGACGACAAGCAAGGCGTGAAATATAGCACCAAATAACTTCTAGAAAAATCTGCTCAGAAATGAAATATAACAAATGATTTAATATTAGTTATTACAGCAAATTTATCACAAACGAAATAAAAACATCGTGGTATATTTAGAGTAGCACTGTAGTCCATCACGAGGGGGTCCTGGGCTCAATTCCCGGTCTAAAACAAATACACCTATCGATATATGTATAAATCGAGTCAACACCTACCACAAACAAACATCTGCTTCACAACTCTATGGTCTCTAGTCGTGTCACGATTGTCTATTGTCGTTTTGAGATAACGCCACGTTAATGTAGGTATTTATAAATTGAAAGTTATGAAATTGTTACTTAATATATCGTTTTTTACATATTAGTTTTTACAAGGTGTTTTTTATTTTATTATTCCAAGAAATCCAAAAATTGTCTTATATAGGTACACATTTTTTTGTGTTTAGTCATTTTTTATACATTATTACAAAAAGAAAACGTTATCATCCACATATAAATAACAGTAAATATAGTCATTTGTGTGTTTGATATTTTCTAGCCATATAAACGCTGAAATCATTATCTAGTTGGTATCGTTACGGTATATTGTTTGTCGGACGCTACTCAAGTACAGTCGGAACATGTACATTGTACGTCCAGTCTCAAGGGAACTATTATGACCACACTTAGGGTTTTAATACACTGCTAACATAAATAATTACTTTTAAGGTTTTAAATTAATCAAAAGTCCTGACCTTTAATTAAAGTTTTCCTAATTATTATCGTATTATTAATTATTTCATTTCATTTATTTACTTTTAGTAATTGGGCTCTAATAGAGCGCTTTTACTCGTCAATACAAATACAAATATGAATATACATAAAATAAATTTATTAATTTAATAATTATCAATTTGTTTTAGCTGCTGTATACTGGCTTTGTTATCCTATTGTATACCTAAGGGTAAACATAAAATAACATTGGTCGTGTCCAAGCTTTTTTATCAGTAAGATATTATATTTTGAACGTTTCAAAAGCGACTATCATGATGGCTACATTTAAATTACTTGAACAACGTTATAACCTCAAATATAACGACTTTTGTTTTTAACAACAAGAAAATCCGTGAACTACATGAATAAATGCCCCGTCCGTCCCTCAAATATGTACCAACCCTTATTGTATATCTATTTGTATTCAAGTGACGTTTGTGTAGGATTATGGTACCGTGTTGTGGAAACCAGTGCGAATTCCTTTGACACCTTTACACAGATTAAGTGACTACGGAGGACGAATGTCTTTGTGAATTTACTTAGAATAGATTCGTATTAGACCTACTATTTTTAGGCGCGTAAAATTATTACTGTATTTACATGAGAGCGATTAAATTTGTGTAAATGCTTCAATGTTGTATTGAGTATCTCATAACCAGCGAATTTTTTTTCTTAAGGACAAATATATTTTGAATCTATTTCAACTAAAAAAAACGTAAATTGCTAAAATGTTACTTTCGAATATATTAATAGGACCTCGCGAGTTGATGATACGGTCTTTTGTTTTTTAACGAAACAAAATCACGTGAACTAATTTTTATTAGACGTGATACTCGAAATAATAAATCAATATATTTTAGTGGTGTATTGGTATTACTTACACATATATGGTTGAAAGGTTTTTAGAACATCAGACCTAATTAATCAAAATAAACGTAATTATAAGGTAAGATAAAGTAATCAAAAGTCTGTTGATATATTTCGACTTGATTATTTCTTTTACAAGTATCGCGCATAAATAGCTATCAAATAATATTTTTCTTCAGAAAGATTTCCTAACATATGCACGCAATATATAATGTATGACTTAAGATCCGTCTCTTTTTCCCAGTATTTTATTTATTTATTTATATGTATGCTTGTATTATACAAGCTAAATGAAATTTTTGTTATAGGATATATATATATTATGCTCAATATAAAAGATAAAGACTAAATAATACTAAAACAAAATCAAAACATTAATTTTTGAAAAAAATATTTGAGAAAAAAAAACAAAAAATTTATTTTTATGGTGACTGTATCTATGTGCTTAAGATGAAGAATAACAAAAAAACATATATTTAAAATGAATTGTTTCAAAAGTTTGCAACAAAATAAATTGGAAAAGCATTGAAATTCGTATGTTGTTAGGTCTAAGCTCCCTGTATTTCGTCTTAGTCCCATGCGAGTAGGAGCTCTTTGAATTTCCATAAATCACTGCGAGGAACATTAGGGAATCGTATTTTATACTACATATACTAGGTATATCTAAATATCTTTGCTACTTTTAAAACTATTTAGTTATATTGTTTTTTAAGGAAAATAAAGTTTTAGAACTATTATTTTTCATTATAAGCTCTTTGTTTATATTAATTGACTTGACTTGACTGTGTAATGTAACGAAGTAACGAATTGCAATTTCATTTTACAATATTTGCATGCAATACAATATTTTGTTTGCTTTGACTAATTACATATGTACGAGTCAACAAAAGTGTTCTTATTTTAAAATTGCATTCATTCATTCATTCGTTTAAAATATTAATTTTTATATTTGTTTGTGTTTTCTTGTTTCGATATCTTTGCCAATCAATAGCTACAAGAAACAAACTGTCAATTATCGCTTGGTTGAAGCTCTCACATCCGTATACGTTTCGTTGAATATTCAATTTTGTTTTATTATTTAGGTGCTTTGTACGAAGAACTTTTATATAGATTTAATATTATAATTATTTTACAGTATTGTACGAAATAAAAAAACTATTTAAGAGTGATAGACGACGTTAAAATTGTAGGAACACAATACATAATTTAACCATTTTGTGTTGTTGATGAATTGAAAAGTTCATAAACTCATATATGTTGCAAATTATTAGGTAAAATAGTTTTATTGTTTCTCTATTAAAAGTGTTTTATCTTACTAGTTATTACTGGTATTGCTTTTATATTTTCAAAATAAACAAACGAACTCAGTAAAAACATTAATCAGCGGCACGAAAACACCAGAAACATTTATAATGAGTGTTAATTCAACGTACTAGCAAAGATTTACACACTACGAGGTTTCTCGTTTTCACAAGATTTTCTGTTCCCAATATATCAATGTGGGGGCTCCCGAAGGTATCGATGAGTCACGTGCGGGGTCGAAACCTTCCTATTATCTGCTTTTAAAGGAACACCTATGCTTAATAATTTTTTTTTCTCTAAATATACACCTAAATGTTGTCTTAAAACTTTTGATACGAAAAAATATCAAATACTCCATGTTCAAGAGTCACAATTTGTATTATTATAATAATAATAATATAGATATGTAATATTAGTTCATATTCGTGACGCTACTCATAAAGTATGCACCTAGTACATATTTTAACATTGAAAGCGTGACTATTTCGCAAATGTCAAAAGGTCAATGCGAACCTATCGGTGAAGAGCAGAACTATAAACGAACTGTACGAAACATCAGTGGGCTTATCACGAATTTTAGTCTGGCTTTCGAACCGAGTTCGCTTCAAGCGATTTGTATGGAAATTTGAGCAGCGCCACCGCGTGCGGATTTGGAACTACAATATTTTAGATACTTTTTGTTAGTTTTCGAACGTCTCGATCTTTCGTTAATTTGATAGATTGCTGGTGCTCGTTAGTCGTTATTAAAAATTCATGATTCCGATTGCTAACGGATCCGTTTTACTTGTGACAGCTCGATTCGAAAGCCAGACTAAATTCGTGATAAGCCCACAGATCTTAATTAGGCCCATAACAGTGTTTCGTATTCGTAAGTTCATAGCTTATAAATCTCAACTACGAGTATAAAGTCTCCTTATAGATACATTGTCAAGTTATCGGCGAAGATTGGAAACAGTCAATATCGTTGTTATTAAGAAAGTTTAGAGCGACGAGCACCTGTCGAGGGACTTATTATCTTTTCAATGATCTACCCCCAACTTTTGCCAAGAGGGAGGGGGAATAAAGTCGCCTTTAAGGAAATGTATCGTGTCCTCACTCCTCACTTATAAACATACATATACAATGGCAAGACATAGGCTATTTTTAACCAAAACTGAATTTTTAGTATTTTTCACATAAACTAGGAACCCTTATTTTTAAACAAGTCATTAATTTGTTCCATTCATAATAATAATAATAAAACTGTTTATTGTACAAAAATAGTAGTGTCAGTGTGAGTGGTGATATTCAGGTGCAATGATAAGAAAAAGAACTAAATAGACACAATACATACATTACATATTTATTATATTTTTTTAGCTCAAAATATAATTCTCCATCTCATTAAAAAAAACAAAATTCTATTGGGTTTCTGAGATACTCAATACAACAATGAATCTACACAAACAAACCAAACCACAAAAACAATTTTAAATCGCTCTGTAAAATTACGATTAGCTCTAGAATACTTAAATAAACAATAAAATTGTAGATTATCAACAATTATTGTTTACAGATTATTCATAACGAAGAAAACATGTTAAAGATTTTAAAGTAAAATAAAGCAATAAAGTTTAAAATTAAATTAAAATAGTTAATTAGCATAGGCAGTCACTAAAGGCGTGCGCTTGCTCATCGTCAGACTCTACAATGGCTTCGGAAAGGCGTATGACGAGAAGAAAACGAACATCGTGAATAAGTTAATTAACCAAAGTTCCTACCACAAACAAATATATTAACCATTGTTAATTTAAACCGAGTTTTAAATGAAATAAATTGTTTTTCTTAAAGTAATTTAACTTCACCGTTTCTTTACATCCGATTTAGAAAGTTTCACCGAACTGGAAAATAAGCTATCAATCAATTTTGAATTTCAAACTTAAATATTGATTGTAATGAATGAGAAACGCTCTTCGATCTATAACAATATTTTAATTGAATATAATTAGGTATATATTTATATCTATATATAGTCTTGAAGTATTTTATCGCGTACAGTTTGGTAGAAAAATTGCAAATAAATTACCGCATTTACTATGAAAAGCATCTAATACGAGATATATTACATAATTTAATAAGAATAAAGAACGAAAAAGAAGAAAGCTATAAAATTGAATAGTGTAGCAGTTTACGACATGCCAGGTTACAGCTTAAAAAGCTTTAAGTACATCCCTCCATTAGTTGAGCTTTTTAAGGACTAACGTGACTGTCCCTTCACTACGCTTTCAGATCCAAAAGCACATGTCGAAACTAACCAATGAAATGGTTGATAAATAACGACATCTGGATTTTAAGTAGCCCGATTGGTCGGTTTGTCTCTTGAAGAAAGTTGTAAAGTTTTACGTTACTACTGAAGTAAAAAAGGTTCGCTAGTCTATCTATTGATATGCAAATTGTATTATTATTATGTTAGTTCATAAAATAATCGTAAAATATTTTTAAAAACACTTATCTGCATCTTCGTATTTATTATGTTTAGTAAAAGGAGAAAACCCTGATGTTGAGAAAATAAGTATTAGGTGTAGAAAGGAGGCCTAGCTGCACGAACCGAAAATGCTTTCTTGGCAGGCCTGCCCGTCGTTTGATGTCGCTGGTTCAATTGCTCTTATCTCAGTACATGCAAAATTCGGTTCTGCGTTTTCTCTAATAGCTCTATATTGGTATTTTTAATCCGAGTTGCGCACGTAACCCACTTTAGAATTAACTTTCGAGAGCTTTTTGGTAGGTTTTTAAAGGTAGTAAGAAAAGGATTTATTTAAGTAAATATGTGGTTAGTGTTTTTTTTTAATTGATAGCCCAGCATATGACCACACCCCGCCTGATGTTAAACTAGAGTGCGGTCCATGAGCATAGACAACTGTTACCACAGACAGATGTCCGCGCGCAACAGTCGAAGAGTGTAAAAATGGCGCTAACACCTGACTAGGATAGTAATCTTTTATATAAAAATAGCAGACTCTTAAAATTACAATTGTAATCGTCAGCAATCTGTAACAGAATGGACGTAATAATTCTAACTTTCAAAAAGTCGTTTAAGTGCTAAAATTGCTTGGTTTATGATGCATTTTTATTACTATGAAACTTTCCTCTCTTATTATAAATTACCATTCAACAATGGTATATTAGGCAATTAGTTTTCAATGTTGCAATCGTTACATGCTCGAGATGACGCGGGCTCTAGTGAGGCGGAATAATTCTAAAAGTTTCTATTATTATTATTTATTTTTTTATGACTTTTACTCTTCAAAATAAATACAAATGTAAATTAAATTATAATCAATTTGATTTGGCTGCTGTGTATGCATTGTCCACTTACATACTTAAATTATTGCTTAACATCGCATTCATGAGCTAAGAGAAATATCTTTATACAACAGACACCATCACTATGCCGGCTTGAAGGGTCCATTGAAAGGATCATTCCTCTAGTCTTATATTTATGTATCATCCTAATTTGCATCCACTACTAACATACACTTCTATGACAGTTGATTGTCTGGAAGTAATTTCACTTTTCGTGATTAGACCAGTGGTTCTCAACCTTTTTTTTTTTTGAAACACTTTCAACGATATCAAACTTTGGCGGCACACAAACAAAAGATAAGTTTAATTTTTTTTTAAATCGTCTTATTTAATAATATTAACATTATTATATATCAAAAGTAGTTGAGAATCACTGGATCAGACCGTCAATTACTTTGTTAGTGTGTTCAATGTGTGACATTATAACAAATTGTCGTTGTCGAAGTTAATATTTATCTCATGTTTATACGGTGTTCATTACAAGAATAAAACAAACATTTAATTTCATCACAAAAAGATGTGAAGAACATCTCTACGAACAACAGAATCTCTACAGAATAACAGAATAGCTTTTAGATTCAGATTAGAACCTCAAACTGGCAACAAAAGAATAGCGAATACGTGCAGAAGCCTTACATTCAGCTGCTATTCAAGCGAAAAACTATTCTGAAAGACCGAGAGATTTTGATAAATCTTTAAATACAAAAATAGTGAATTACTCCACCTGATGCTAGGCTTCAGTGTGGTCCATAAGCAGAATATAGTGTCAAGTTTAAACTGGAACCAAACCAACATAATTATTTCAAAAAGATGCCTTACATGAAAAGAAAGCCACTGATATAGAAACGACTGTAAGTCTATGCCTGGATTCAATATAACCATTATTTTATGGAATAATAGTACGAACGCACCGAAGGTATTTAAAATAGAGAAAAATGTATGAGAATACTACCAAACATTGGCCCTAGATAGTAGCAGATTGTACTTTATTAAATGTGGGTAGAATTAAATCTAAGGCAAGAAATTTGTTTTATTCTTGGAAGGCTGAAACAACACGCTTCGTAGGATGTATTTTTATAATATTCAACGTCTTTTTGTTAAAGTTCGTCGAAGATTTTATAATGCTTATACTGAACTAGTGACTGTATCGAGGTACGAATATACCAAAATACATGTAACAAAGATACATTGGTACCATCCAAGAACACATGCGTTAAGTGTGACATATTTTGTTAATTTTTTATTTGACTAGCTTTTATTAGCAGCATTTAAGTCATTAAATAAGTATCAGAGATCATTTCAATAGAAATGAATCAATATAATTCCAAACAGCTGAAACTATAGTCAGTTGGAAACTAAACTAAAAAGTATCCTATGTTACTTCTAGTACCTCCAAAAATATGTGTACAAAGTTTCATGATGATCGGTTAAGTTAAATAGTTGTTGCGTGAAAACGTAACAAACAAACTCACATTCACATTTATAATATTAGTAGGGATAATAGTTAATATCTTATTCACATTAAAAAGAAGCTCCTGGTCTATTCAGAAGTGGCGCTGGATGCGGTTTTCTACTAAAGTCACAGCGAGTTTTATGGATATAGTCGGCCATAATGTGCAATCACTGTGACGATTAATTCAATTTGTTATGATACTTTGTAACCCTTTATGACTTCGACAGCAGTTTTATTCGGTTATTCCTGAACGATGCGATTTCAGGTGAACTGGAATTAATGATCCGCGCGTTGTAATGTTAAACGTTTTTGCTAACTGTTGTTTTATTTTTGATTAATTCCGAACGAGTTGTTCGCGCGTCATATTTTATCGTTCGTTATTTTATTCAAATTTGGAAATTCATTTTTAGTGTTATTTTCTGTATTGATGTTTTTATTAATTTTTTTTAGTACAGAATTGTTTATTTTTGATTTTATTATTCATATTGTTATACTAAAAAGGGAATTTTATTTTTGTGTTAAACTTTTATCTTTTAGTTTATTATTTCGTTACTTTATTGTTTATTTTCATTATAACTAATATTATAGATTGCAAAAACTTATTAACAACCCAAAATTTACTTTAAAAATATATAAAAGTAACGGATTGATTGTACCCATATCCGTAAGAACGTCAATAGTTGACAATTTGTTTTTTAAATTATAGGCCAAGGTGTCGTTACAGCCGCCACATAGATGTTATCAAAATAATTATTATTTTTTAATCATCACCAATAAACTTTGAAAAAATAAATTCGAAGGTACGGTTAACTGAAAATTATATCTTAATTATAATAATAATAATAATCTAATAAATGAGCCGTAACTTAAGCCTAATCAAACAATTCTAATAATTTAATTATTGTACTAAATCACTTCGGGTTTCTCCTAATAGTGTAATATAACTAATTTTATTGATAAACTTTGAAAGTGGATACGACCTACAAGGGCTGCCATTGACAAAAAGTTCCCCCCTCCCCTAGATTATATTTTATTTATATTTAACAAGTACTCTCGCAGATTCGTTTTCTGAGATATTTCAGATTTCGCGCTAATGACACCCATTAAGATAACAAAGGAATCCGCCTACAGATTTTAATCTAAAAAAAATTATTACAAATTATTACCGAGTTTTGTCACGTGTTTTATTTAATATTTCGTCTCTTTAATTTTGTTTTTTTTTTCTATTATTACAATTATGTAGTGAAGAATGAATTCGCTTATGACAAGCACTTCATTACTTAAATTGTTTATATGTGGTAAGTATCCATTGTACGGTCGCCAATCTTCAAAATGGATACAGATTGGACTTTGGACTAGAAAAAACAATCATTAGAAAGGGATAGCTATATTATTAGCATGTCGCCTGCATTCATTTGTCAAAGATGAGGCATGTGTGAAAGGGATGCAGATATTTTTGCCATTCATGACACTGCGATCGTTTGCACTTTTATTTATATACCTTAAAAACTGTATCCATTTGAAAATCGTGTCCCTACAATTAAGAAGCTAGTATAAGGAAAATTATGTTTTATTTAATATACTTCTATGAGCTATAAAACAATTAGAAATTTTGTAAAGAGACTTAAGATAATAAAGAAAACTTATCGATATAATACAAATAGTGTAGACAGAAACTATCGACATCGATAAATCATATAGAATAAACGTTTACGAGCGAACCCGGAGATTGAGCTGCTCGACTACAGCCGGAGGTACAATTACCACTTCGTACAACCTTATTCTCTTTCTTATTAAATTGACGTAGGTTTGGTATGGACCCCTTTGGTATGGATCTTCTAATTTTTAAAAAGCTTGCTATATAATCTCTACCTGAATTTTTAAAATTTTACAGGAGTCGAAACGAAAAATGTTTTTACAAAAGTGCTTTCAAAAGATGATTTTTGCATGTATTTTACACGCATATATTTTACCCTGGCAACCCAGAATAATTTCCAACTGCAGCGCTGTATCCTTCCGTCGCTCGCTCTGCGTGCTTCCGCCTCACTGCTTAGGCTTTTTATAAGTGTATAAATTCAATAAGTTCTTTGATTATAGAATAGAAATGTCTATAAATTCAAAAATATATAAATAAACTAATAATTATAATATTTAGAACAACGTATATCTACAGTATCCTCAAACGACTCTTAAAAATTGAACATACAATCGTTTCGATTTTGTTTTTGTTTAAGAATATGATGCTTAAGGGTAGGGGGTTTGTTCGACAAAGAATAATGATCTGAGAACAGTGGGCCGACGCCTTCAGCAACTTTGTCTTCAACTTTACCTCTATACTTTGTTAAGGATTCCCATATTTTATACTTCTATCATTTACAGGTGAAAATGATCAATGTGACTAAAGCCAGAGAGTTGTGTAAAGTTCATAAAAATTAGACAAGATATAGATAGATACTATAATTGTTAGAATCAATTAATATCGAATTCAATTAAAATAGGTCACCGCACTGTCTGTACTGTACAGCACTAGAAATGTCACATGGTTCTTGCTCACGATAGTTGTTATTACATATTAAAAAACTTTCATATGTCATTTGATATTAAAAAAAGATGAGCGCATTATGCATGTAATGTGTGAAATTGACAAAACACACGTGCTAGTAAATATGACCTGAGCTTCACAAATCACGTCGGAGTTACTCAAGATGAAGTGTTCGCACTAAATTTATTTCTTTAGTTATTGCATTTATGGGCCATCCTCACTCCTGCCCCGAACCCCGCTTCCGACCGCTATTTCATTCAAAAATTCAACAGCTAAAAGAATGAACAGACATTGGCTAATGATTAATTAGACGTGCGAGCAATTGTTTTCTTTCCACCATAATTAGTATGAGGTTAGTGTTTGTAAAAATTATTAAAATAAATGGCGATCAATAAAATCTCTCTTGGCTCATTGAAAACAAAACGCTAACTTTATCAAAATGTCCGTGTTGTAGTCAGGAATGCCCTAATCGGCCATTTGCTAGCCTTAAGCTCCTATTTATTATAGTAACTAGTGAAGCACTATCGCTTTCTGGCAATTCCGGACAAGTGGAGGGATCGTTCGGGATACGTTACTGCCCATTTGTCTGTACCCGCTCTTTACTAATTCAAGAAACGGACGAACAAAGCAAGATTACAACTTTTACAATACGAAAAATCTTTCAATGAGTTAAGTTCTTTCATTTGGATTTTATTGCGCATTATATATGTTTGTCTTATTATATATATTGTACTAGCTGTTGCCCACGACTTCGTTCGCGTAGTAATAAAGATTTAAAGCACTATCATTAAAGATGCTTCCATATTTCAACGACGTGTGACTGTCCGTTCGGAGAGCCCTTACACCTTCTTAATCCAAACCTGTCACAAAATCCGTTCTTAGCGCACGTCTACTAACTATAAACTATCTCCCTGTCAAATTTCATCTTTCTACGTCAAGCGGTTTTCGAGATATTTATTTATTTATTTATAAAGCCTACCTACAAAATTACTTTAAAACTACATATTATAAAAAGGACTACTATTACATAAACCAAATGAAATTTTAATTATAGGATAGGACGGCATGCTCAAGGTGATAAAGGGATAGATACTACACTTCTAATAAAATTACAAAAATACATAAAAATAAAAAACAAGAACCAAATAGATGTGAGGAAGAGGGGAGAGAAAAAAAATATCGTGATGAGTGACCTTTCGCTTTTATACATGTATATAGATTTCAAAACAATTTGGCCGAGATGATTATATTACTCGCTAATTTATGTGGCTTCGAATTCATTTGTCTGTAATTTTATTTTAGTCGTTAATGGTAATTATTCTGGGGTAATAAAATAACGTACTAACAATAATAGTAATATCGCCGGGTCCAATTAACTCTGTAGGATGTACAAAATCGTAATTTTTAGTAGCGATTTAAAGTTGCAATTGTGCATTTGTTTGTGTTTAAGTATCTCAGAAACCATTGCAAAAATGTGTTGTTTTTTTTTTCATGAGATGGAGAATTATATTTTGAACCTAATTCAACAGAAAAAAACAACGAAATTTGTCAAATGTTAGTCAAAATGTCTTTTTTGTATTAATATTTCTTTTAAATGTTATTGAAGGCTTGCTTATAAATGAATTAGTTGAAAATTCAATTGACGCTAGACATTGTTTCCTTGTATACATGAATACAGTTTAAATGCAAATAAAGGACGCTTTCTACAAGTTACATAATTGAGGTCAGATTAAATTATATATTCTAAGTTGAAGGAAATTCCCACCTTACATTGAGTTGGAGCTATTTAACACTAGAAAGCTGAGTGCAGAAGTGGGTCAAATGACTGTACAACGATGTGAAGTTTATTAATTTTTGTTCAATTGACCAGTACCGGTATTTTGGTATTAAACAACATAAAAAGAGTAAAGATTTTGTTTTTAAAGTTTAACAAAAAATGTATAGGATTATCTGTAAAATCCTTAAGAAACATTTAAAACTTAAAGTACCAAGAAAAAAAAGTATGTAAAAAGGTATGTTTCCGATTTCAGCGACATAATTTGGTCTGGACGACATTCTTTTATAGCAATAGTTTTTTTAAAGAACATTATTTTGTTGCATTTTTTCTATAATTAATAATAACCCTATTTTGGTACATTAGCAAACTACTAAATAAATAATAAAAATAATTGCACTACAATAAACATTGGCACAATGGCGAGCTTGTGGCGGTCGATTCTACAAGCCGAAAATACTTATTTAAGAAGATTTGAGGTTTTGACGTTTAGTCTGTCAGTGTCATCTTTCTTGTTTCTTCAGATCTTTTTATCGCCACAATGCATTGTGATAATTATATTTTTAAATCCATTTAAATCAGCAATATTATTTCACATAAGTTTTACTAAAAGCTTAATGCAATTTGGCATTGTCTACTAGGAATACGATGATTGAGGTGCACTGTTAATTAATAAAAAAATAAAATACATAAAAACAGAGTATATACACATATATATAATATCAAAATATATCAACAAATACTTATATAAAATAAATTAGATAATTTAATAATTACCAAATATATAAATATATAATAAAATATGTTTGGCTGCTTTCATTGTCGCTAGATTCGCTAGACGCGTTGTGTCGTGCTAGGCGTCTCGTTCGTAACTGTTTATGCGTTACTATGCCGCTACTAATGCACACTTTTGAGAAGTGGTTGTTCTTCCCGCATAACCGTTTGCCTTTGACTGGACATTCTTCTAAATTATCGTGATAGTCTCCTCCGCAGAAGACGCACATTTGATTGTTTCGTAGTTGACGTTTCTTCGATTTCAAAGTATCGTTACTTCTCGTTGTTCGTATAAAATGTTGCATTATTAATAAAATATAAATGCAGTTTTAACATGAAAAAGCGGTTTATTTTCAACCACAATGACATAAGTGACAGTTGTATTTTATTTATGTAACAACTTTATGTATCAGTTTATTGTTAATTATAAATTATTAAGACCATTAATCGAAATATAAACTATCCTATATCTCAAGTTAGACCAAATTACACATAAAATGCCAACTTTCATCGAAATCGGTTGACTTGGTGAAGAGTTCACTGGGAACATACATTTGACACTGGATTTTTATATATTAAGATAAAATATGTAAAGTATCTGTCTTTTGTTTGTAAATGAAATATTTATAGAGCCGCTTTTTAACTCTGACTTTTCTTCCAGTTTAAATTTTTAATAAATGGATAGAGTACCTAATGAATATATAGATTACGTTCTTAATTTTTATAAAAACAATTTTAGCCTTACCATACTCTTTGTGAGCATTCTCCGTTTATTATTGTATACAATATCTATATAAAAAGTTTATTTTTGGCAAAACATATCTTTGGTACATAAACCACAAAACATGATGCATTTTTAATTATAATTGCGCACATATAATGACGTTACAATCGGAAATCAAATCAATATTAAATATAAATAAGATTTTTATTAAAGTTAGCAGAAGTTGAGTCGAATTCCGCCTCTGCGCTGATTCTTTGAAGTTACTACTTTCGTTTCTGTTTTCTCAATACAGCGGCGCAAATTTAAAACTGTTTTAACTTGTAATTAAATGTCTTGATTCTGTACAAATTTGGAGTTATTTCTGAGTCTAATTGTATTTTTTTTTTAAATCTCATATGTGTCAATCTTATCTCAAATGTTTTGTCTTGATATTCAATTACCAATGGTAATCTCTTAGGCGTAGGATACAAAGTATTAGTGTAGTATTACAGGGTGTATTATATTTGAGTAAAGCTTATATGTATGTAGGTTAGAAAGGAATTAGATTCTGTAAGAAACAATTTTTTATATAGGGTGTTACAAAAAAAGTTTACATTTGTACATACATAGCTTCGACTTGCAGAATATAAACATTCTTTTGAGACACCCTATACATCCTATGCCCTAAAATTGCTGTTTCAAATTTCGTCCGATAGATGACGCTAGTAAACCTTGTAATCGTGATAATGTAATTAATCTACACTATCTATACTAATATTATAAAGAGGAAAGATTTGTATTTTTGTATGTGTGTATGTATGTTTGTTGGCTCAAAAACTACTGGACCGATTTCAAAAATTCTCTCACCATACATTACATAGGAAAAAATAATAAATAAGTATCCTTACTAAAACTGCAATAATGTATACCAATGTTGTCAAAAATTTCCATATAATATCTTTCAATATTTTTCTAAAATTATAAATGTTTAAAAAATAAATATCCACTCGTGAGAAGTAGCCGCTAGTTTACAATAAATATTAATCTCAATTGAAGCTGCGTTTAAAAAAAGATTTACTTATTTTCGTTTCTTAAAACGCAATTAAAAATGTACAAAATAAACAAAAAATATCTATTAGTTTCGTCAGTGGTGAACGCGGGACGTAGCAAAAGTTCAGTTGCAGACATTTTCAAACAAAAATATTTCTATTTGGTAAAGTTATATTTCTTCATTTCCCGTCTCAACTTATTTCAAAGTTAAGTTTATTTTAAGATTCCCTATATCGATACAACGGCAGTGTTTTATCGTATTTAACTTTTCCTTTTAAAAAACCGACGTTTTCTTTTAGCAATTATAAATGTTATTTTTAAAATATATCGGTTAGTTTTAACCAGAGGCGGCTCGTCCTAAAGAGCGCTGGTGCAGTGCACTCCCACGAAAATTACAGAACTTATATTACAGCGGCGTAGATATAGGTAATATAATATACTATTGTATAGGCATAGTAGAATAGAATGAATGTAATGTAAGGATAGTATGCATTATGAAGAAATATAGATTACTTCTGTAATTTTCGTGGGAGTGCACTGCACCAGCGCTCTTTAGGACGAGCCGCCTCTGGCTTTAACAAACTAACCTCTCCTCGTCCAAGCAAGCGAGGACTCTATCCTAATGGTGGCCAGTTAGGTTTAATAAAAATTCGTGTAAATAAAAATAAATCAAAAAAACAGTTGACTGTTATAACATTTATTAACTCAATTAAAAAACAATTATCTTTAAATGAATATCTTATTTTAGGAAAATCATTATATTCCGTTGGCGTCATTTGAAGAGATACTTCCTACAGGGTTTGTTCTTATTAGATATAGAAAACTTGACCTCGTGTATTTGTGCCTCTAATATAGGTACGAAATATTTAAATCACTGAAATAGGCTTGTGTGTTAGGTTATTTGCAAATTTGATTTGACTAATTTCTCGTATATAAAGTTTTTGTAACGTTAGATTAAAATTATGTCACATAAACGCTAAAGTAAAGAAATAGATTTGTGTATAGAAATCCCACGTAAGTATTAGTTATTTATTTATTTAATAAGCACAGTAACTTACATGGTCTTACAGTCAATTCCAATACACCATGCAAGGAGCAGTCAAATACAAAATACAATAATAATAATAATAAAATATCAAAGTCTAAATAGTATAAAAATAATAATAATAACCTATCAATGTCAATAACTAAATAACTAAACAAAAACAGTCTCGGAGTATTTTTTTGACATGAACGTTTACGTGTGAAATAATTTTTTAAATCTCTTATTGAGTTTTTGCTCAAATACTCGACATTGGCAGAATTGTCTTCATTAGACTTCTGAGGCCATTAATAAAGAAGAAGAAGAAGAAAAGCACGTTCACATTTTACAATACATGGGCCTTCTCGCAGAAGGACAGACATGTATTACTTATAGCACTTAGTTTGTCAGCAAAGATATTTAGATGCGGTGCCATGTCCAGAAGAGCCCAAAGCAAAGAGAGAAGCGATGTGCTGCAGCGTGGGTAGCATGCATCGCAAGCAGCGGGTTAGAGCGAGCACGAAGTATTTACGACCAAGAACACCCTGGAGAAATTTGTGTTTTTATCATAAGTAATAATCTCATGAAGTGACGCAATCAAGGATATTAGAAGACAAGGAGAGAAGTCTGTACACATCTAATGCAATCATAGAATGTTTGGTTTAACAGGTCAAATCTTCAAGGTCGAACTGTCCCTTACCTCCCCATTAGAACCTTTCATTAAGAACATTTGGAGAAATTAAAAGCTTATTCATAATGAAGGTAATTTTCTTAAAGTCTTCACAAGTCGACAGTCGGTTACAATTTTAACGGCCGTTAAGGCCTTAGTGCTTGTTTTAAATGACTATTTTCGTGCATATGTGCGCATGAAATATTAGCTTAAATTACATTTTGAGCAAAAACCGCAATTGGACAAGGCGCTCTGTTTCGTTATATTAAAATTTTCTTTGCTCTTTTTCTATGTTCATTTTTGTATTTTATAAAAGTCAAAAGATATAATAGTCGACCCGCAATTTAGGCATATTAAGAATTGCTTCCACTATCATTTCTTTTTATACCCATTATGCTTGCTAGTTGTCTGGAAGTTATCGCTTTTGGTGATAAAGTCTCCATCAAAAGATACGACATTTTTTTTCGATTTGAATATATATTCATAGCTATAACGCGACAATGATGGTTGCAAATCTCTCGAAAAATAATCAAAAATAAATACTATCGTAAGACACATACTGTTAAATATTTTTAGTTTAGTTCAACCAATTAACTTTTTTAAATTAAATAAATAACAAAAGGAGTGTTCGTTCATCTCCTCAAGCCGGCATAGTGGAAACGACTGACTATACTAGTTGCTTCCACTCATGGACCACACTCCAGCTTAACATCAGTGGGCTTATCACGAATTTTGTCTGGCTTTCGAATCGAGCTGTCACAAGTAAAACGGATCCGTTAGCAATCGAGTTTATGAATTTTTGCAAACGGCTAACGAGCACCAGCAATCTATCAAATGAACGAAAGATCGAGACGTTCGAAAATTAACAAAAAGTATCTAAAATATTGTTGTTCCAAATCCGCACGCGGTGGCGCTGCTCAAATTTCCATACAAATCGCTTGAAGCGAACTCGGTTCGAAAGCCAGACTAAAATTCGTGATAAGCCCACCGAGTAAAAATATTACGATAATAATCCGTTTTCAACATGTCGCGACATTCGTAGACATAAAATCATTTTACAGCTAATAAAAATGTTGATGTAAAACAAATTTATCCTATTTTATAGTAAAACTTGTATTAGAATGTCATGTCATAAGTTATTAATATAAGTAATCATTTTTAAATTAGCATATCATAATAAAACATCTTTTTCATTACTTTCAGTTATTTACACTGAAAAAGTACAATGGGAGTAATAGAAAAAACTAAAACTGAACATAAACTTTACAGACACGAATTACTTTTCGTTTCTTTCAATTTTCTTCTAGACTAGACTTCTAGAGAGTCTTAACTTATTATATTTAGAATTTAATACTGTAATTACATATTTTTTATTACATATTAATTATATATTTTTTAGCTTAACGATAAATAGAGAAAGAAACTAGACTTTTTGAAATTACTAATAAAAAATATATATTTAGCGACTCAATAGTTTTCTCTGTTCTCCCCTGAGAGGTTGTAGTCATAAATTTATTATAGCTAACATAACAATGGAATGAATAGAATAAATCGTCCACTCGAAATACTAATGATAAAATGATTAGTTGAATTGTAAATGCGATTACATTATTTCGAACTCGACTTTGAACCAAAATTGAAGTCGACCAAAATATATTTTAATAACAACAATAGAATGAAAACTTCTCCGCAAACTTTACCAATTCGAAGTTTAAAACCAATGCCATTTCACAATAAAAAAGTAAAATGTCAAAGAAAAATGGCGCGTTGCAGAAAACGGTCTGAGAAATTGTTAGTATATTTAAGAAAAGAATTTGAGTTATCGACCACACATGGCTTGGCATATATTGTTAATCCAGAGTTACATTGGTTTGAAAGGTATTTTAAAACATTTTAATTTTATTATATTAATTAGACACTTATTATTGTTTTCTTATAATTGTAAACACGAACACAATGCATATACAGCGCAACCTTGATATAACGATACTGAAGGGAATCAGAAAATAATTCGTTATATCAAGTAATTTGTTACAATGAGGTTCGTTATACAAAGTCAGATTGATCTACTATTCGTTTTAACAAGGTTAAAAAAATATTAATCTCAGCTTCACGTAAGTACTAATCTGCTTTTCCTGTTATAGCGAACGATATCGTTAAATAGAGGTAAATATTACTTTCTTTTTATATTTTGCAAAGATTGAAAATTCGTTTTTTTTTTTTAACAAATGTATTTTCGTAGTGTAAAGGTTACGGGCAGTTCTAGGGGATTTCGAAAAATTCGTTAAATCGAGGTAAGCGTTATATTGAGGGTCGTTACATTAAGGTTACTCTGTAGTTAGATATGCCTTAAATGACGAATAAAAATATGTATTTTTAAAAACGATCGTTGCGAACAATTTTTTTTTAATATGACACGATATTTGAAAAAAAAAAAGCGAAATAAAGTGAAATTTACATACGGATACAAACATCCGATGAATTTCAATTTTAGTTTGAAAACTCCAAATCTATTTCAGATTGTTCTGGATGGCCAGCTTCATATTCTGCTTGTGTTTGGTGTACGTGCTTTTGGCTCCACTCTATCAACGATATAAGGTAAGTTATTAGATAGCTGGAGCTCATCAAACCACTCTTAATGACTTTAAGCGTTATGTGGTCACGTGCAAGTAACAAAAATACACCTATACTAGCTTTTCCCCGCGACTTCGCTCGCATTTAAGTCAATAAATAATTATCAGAGATCATTTCAATAGAAAAATTCCAAACAGCTGAAACTATAGTCAGTTGGAAACTATAGTAAAAAAAATTTATAAAAAGTATCCTATATTACTTCTAGTACCTCCAAGAATATGTGTCCAAAGTTTCATGATGATCGTTTAAGTAGTTGGTGCGTGAAAACGTAACAAACAAACTCATATTCACATTTATAATATTAGTAGGCCCAATGTGTACAGCGGTCTTAAGAGATATCAAATTATAATTTACACTAGTACACTTTACAATAATCTTGCATATAACACGGTATTCTTATAACGCGTTGTCATATTACGCGATTTCATGTCCCTCGTATAACGCGTGTGTCACAGCGTTATTTTTCTGTACTGTGAAATTTATAATCATTTATACAGTATGAATCATTTGTACATGACGGGCTCAGGGGGGATTACTCTACTTTTTTTAATATAAGACAACCTTTAACGAATTATTTTTAACAACTAATAAAAGTTATCTAAGATTTAAATTTGAAATGGCCAAGTTTGAGTTGAAATCAGTTTAAAATGATTTTGTAGATATTTACGTAAATAATATATAGTTTTAAATTCCAGACACATCCGACGGTGACGAGCGTAGAAATGGATTATTTTAATTGGAATATATCTTATCCGGCTATCACTCTATGTCCGGATTACAAAACTGATGACGCAGCATTCGCCGAATTAGTCGAGTTTGTATGACATTTATAATGGATTTAGTCAATTTTAACACAGACTGCAATAGCGTTCAGTGGGCTTACCACGAATTTAGTCTGGCTTTCGAATCGAGCTGTCACAAGTAAAACGGATCCATTAGCAATCGGGATCATGAATTTTTACTAACGACTAACGAGCACCAGCAACCTATCAAATGAATGAAAGATCGAGACTTTCGAAAATTAACAAAATGTATCTGAAATATTGTAGTTCCAAATCCGCACGCGGTGGCGCTGCTCAAATTTCCATACAAATCGCTTGAAGCGAACTCGGTTCGAAAGCCAAACTAAAATTCGTGATAAGCCCACAGAACCAACAACAGTCTCCGCGTAGTTCGTCAATAGCCGCCCCATAGAAGCCGACAGAGGAAGAATACTTAGTGAATACATTTCGAGCAGAATATGACAAATTTTTCAGGATCTACACAAATAAAACTGGAGTAGACGTCAGCTCTTATCTCTTGTCTATAAGTAATGCGAATTTATATACAATTGAAGGAATAGATTTGCAAGCGCCTGAAATTATACCGGTAAATATTTTCGTACCCTAAAATATATTTGCAATGTCAAAAACCAAAATCAAAATATTTGTTTCGAATAGGTCCTTCTAGCTCTACGAGATTTCGAAAAGGCATATGACGAGAAGAAATCACAAAAAAACTAGTTAATCATTGCCTGTACAATATAATGCTAGCTATTCTTGCTCAGCTTTAATTAAGCATATGAAAAAATTAATACAATGAATGTAAATAAAGCTAGTACCTAAGTATATAAGCACACTAACATACACACAATCATCTCAGTCATCAGATAGTCATTTATAATAATAACTAGCTGACCCGGCGAACTTTGTTCCGCCTTAGAGGCAATAAATAAGCAGATTTTGGTTTCTATTAAGTTCAATTTTTTATTAGGAAATACAAATAAAATAATCAAGTATTTTTGTGATTCTTTATTGGTGCATAGGTTGCCTCTTCAGTTAAGCACTTTGTGATACACGACATTTTTTGTTTTATTATCATGCGCAAGAACAAACAACGCAGATGGTCTTCCGAGCCGTGAACCTCCCGTATATAATTGACCATAGTATTTTAAGCCTAAAATATTAATTACTAGCTGGCCCGGCGAACTTTGTTCCGCCTTAGAAGCAATAAATGAACAGATTTTGGATTTAATTAAGTTCAATTTTTATTAGGAAAAACAAATAAAAAAATCAAGTATTTTAATGATTCTTTATTATTCATGTATTTTGTTGCATAGGTTGCACTCTTTAGTGAACGACCTTGGGATACACGACATTTTTTGTTTTATTATCAAGCGCAAGAACAAACAACGCAGATGGTCTTCCGACCCAAGAACATGCCACATATATGATGATTTGACTTGATGACTTGGCATTGCCAACCGAGCCGTTTCACGGGCTGCCTCGCTTGGCTCTTGTGATTGTAAAGCACGAAGTCAAGCCATATTAACGCTGCGTTCTTCACGGGCGATTCCTTGTTCTTCCTCAGTCCTTTCATTCACAATGTTTCGTATCCTTCTTGCATTACTGCTTTGTGAGGAAAGATTCGATCGTATCGGTCGCGTCATTGTTAATGATGATCATTGACATCACCCCTACCTCGTTTTGATCCACAACTATAATAGGAATCATTCTTCGGCTTCTTGTTGTTACTCACAGTATCGTTTTTCGTTTCCAAACTGTTATCGTTACGAATCATCGTTGTTCTCATCGTTTCCCTTCGCCTAAGTTGATCAGAAGTTGTTTCCGTTTGATTTTCCGATTTTCGATTTTCCGTTTGGTGCGTTTTGATGTAATCCCTGGTTCAGAGCCTTTCCTTTTAGATTTGTTAACCCAGACCATGTCTCCAATCGAATATTCTGGCGGAATAGTTTCTTTAACTGATGGCCTGAGTTCCTGGAATAACCCAGCTCTTTCAAGATCTTCCTTAACGTAGTGCGCATTTATCTTCCAAACAACATTTCACTTAGTTGGCATCATTACCTTAGTTGGCGAATCTTTTTTATTCACTGGATACGTTTGGTTACTTTCATTGTCGCTAGATTCGCTAGACGTGTTGTGTAGTGCTAGGCGTCTCGTTCGAAACTATTTATGCATTACCTTGCCGCTACTAATGCACACTTTTGAGAAGTGGTTGTTCTCCCCGCATAACCTACAGCGTTTGCCTCTGGCTGGACATTCCTCTAAATTATCGTGATAGTCTCCAAGGGTGTACCCAAATTCGTAATAACCAGCAAGGCTACGTAGTTGTGAAGAAAACTGGTAGATTGTTTCACCTTCTTCCCGATGTCTTGTTCCAAAACACACTTTTTCCGAGAGTACGTACGTTTTCTTGCCATAATAATTGTTCAATACAATAATCCCAGTCTTCATTGTAGGGGTTGAAAACATCGAAGTTAAACTTGCCGATCGACATCGTTATTTGCATTATTAATAAAATATAAATGCAGTTTTAACATGAAAAGCTGTTTATTTTCAACCACAATGACATAAGTGACAATTGTATTTTAATTATGTAACAATTTTTATTCCCTTTGACGTTTTATGTCACGCCACACGGGAACGCGGTCGAACGGGATAAAAAGTACCCTATCTCCGTTTCCTGGTTCTAAGCTACCTCCTCACCAATTTTCAGCCAAATCGATTCAGCCGTTCTTGAGTTATAAATAGTGCCACTAACACGATTAGCCTTTATATCCAACGGG
>JAPWLS010002074.1:0-81446 GCA_028551675.1 Tineola bisselliella | reverse complement strand
ACTATTTACTAAAATCTAAACTATGTTGCTTTATAGACATCATAGGAATATATCATAATACTTTTATTCTAATTTTTTTCAACGCAACAGTATTATTAATTTGTTAAATAATATTCGTGAATTACCTAAGAAATCACCACATAGACTCAATTCAAATTAGTCAAAACATATTAAAAAATATTTTGTAAACATATTAATTATGTAAACAAACACATTTTATAAATTTCATCATATTATCGACCCAAAAGATTTTATGGGCAGAACCCTGTCATAAGACACATATGTATAATTAATTACATTTTTTTTCTCAGCACATACACACAAGTAAATAAATTAGTTTATCACGCAGTTCATTGTGATCACTACTGATAGTTTTTCTTACACATGTTTGTATTATAAAAACAATCGAATACACAAATATCATATCTCTCTTTCTCATGTTGTTGCAAACTAATAACAATACTTAACTTTACACTTTTAAATCTCAAACTACCCTTTATAGAATGTACAATATACAGTTACTACAGTTCTGACATGTTAAAACCAATATACTGTAACTTAAGATACGGGATATTGATTAAACAAAGGCTTTAAATTGAATTTCTCTAAGCATGATATGTAAATATACAGGTAAGCTTCGGTTTTACGTCATGTTAGGTACCAGAGAATAGTGTCGCAAAACGAAACGACGTAAAACGAGGACTACCTGTATAATTTACTGAAACATCAATGAAAAAATACACTGGATTTCAAGAAGCTATAAATAAATCTGAAACTTAGTTACGATATATCTCAAAATTAAACTTTGTACAATACAATATTGGTTTTAGACGGCAGAGCACAGTTTTGCCGATAGTAAGTTGAAAAAGAGACTAAAGACCACCTCTTGGAATGGACTTAAAAGTCATTAAAGAAGTATTGCAGTTTTTTTTTTGTACACAGAGCTACTTTCAATACAATATACAGTTTTGGGGAGCTATAGAAAACAGAAACAATTGTGGTGTCGTGAACAGCAAAGGAGATATTTGCATCCCTTTCACACATTGCTCAACTTCGACATGATAAAAATATAGTTTCTAATGATTGTTTCTTCCAGTACAAAGTCCAATCTGTATCCATTTGAAGATTGTCGTCTGTACATGTTTATTATGCATGTATTTTATTATTCACAATCATAATATATTCATAGGTACAATAATTTAAATACATTTAACAATACTTTAAACTTTTAACGTCAATTCTAAATTTAAAATATATCTTTTGTTTATGATTTGTTCTTTTAAAGTATTTTGATTATATTTTGTTATTTTTTAAGTATAAACATATGGCAAATGTTATGTAGCTTCCTAATTGTCATATACATAATTTTTAAAGTTTTTTTTTTTAATGATAGCCCAGCATATGACCACACTCCGCTTGATGTTAAGCTAGAATGCGGTCCATGATTAGAGACAACTGTTACCACAGACAGATGTCCGCGCGCAATAGTCGACTCCACCATGCCGGCTTGAGGAGACTAATGTGCTCTGTCCAAATTAACAGGGCACACTCCTCTCGTTATCCCGGCTACTTCCAAGCTGATCCCGAAACGCGACTAGGTCACTTCACGGGTGTTCCGCTTGAAAGTGGTGGTACTTCCCCAGGACGGCATACTGGGCTAATGCCATCATCAGTCTGCCTACCACTCTTTGTTGTGCCTATATTATTATACTATAGACATTGAGCGACCAAAGTACATATAACAAAGTTACATTGGTACCGGCTTAATTTTTGAGAGATTCGAACATGGGGTCTCTCGACCGCGAGTCAGCACCCTCAACCACTAGGCCACGATAGTTATAATTGACTATTCATACCTACCTATACATTATATGAAGCCATATTTTTCAAATAGAAAAAACCAATACAGAATTAATCAAGTTGTCTTTGATATTACAATAAAGGTTAAACATATAGTAGTGGATAGACTGATGATGGTTATATATCATCCTAGGATAGTACCAGCACTTTTATGTCATTATCATGACGTAATTTTACACATGTTTTATAATCAGTTTGAAAGTAACTGTGTATATCAAATGAAATGTTGCTTTTTAATCTGGACGATACACTCCTCAAGCTGGAATAGCAGAGGTGTTGCACATTTGTGTGTGATAGCAACTGTTTCTACTCAAAGACCACACTCTAGCTTAACATCAGATGGAGGG
Source organism: Tineola bisselliella (assembly GCA_028551675.1). Taxonomy (NCBI): domain Eukaryota; kingdom Metazoa; phylum Arthropoda; class Insecta; order Lepidoptera; family Tineidae; genus Tineola; species Tineola bisselliella. The sequence goes on along the minus strand of JAPWLS010002074.1, from coordinate 79,239 downwards.
AAAATACACTTTGGTAATCTGCCAAGGTCCTGTTTTTGCCTATCAAAGTAACCAAGGTTAATTACTGGTATTATGTAATTATCCAAGAAGTTATATTAAAGTAACTGGTATTGCCAGTATCCTGCGACTTTTTTATAATACTTATATCTGTCAAATCTATTTTTAAATTAATTATAACTTGATTTGATAGATGGGTTTTTTATTCAACTAATTTGTTATTTAAAACGTATAATTAAGATTTACTAATTATATAAATATAAATTTGGTCTTTATGCAGTAAAATCTTGTTCTAATTAATAAGAAAAAACACCAATAGACAGGGTACAAAGTGCGTGCCTGTTTCAGCCATCCCACCACAGAGCGAACACCATCAGTCACTTCTCCTGGTACATCCACACTCGTAGACTCAATGAGACTACTCCAACGAGATCGGAGCGCAGCCTGCGCCGCAAACGATGCCATCCTTCGTACTACCTTTATTACAATCACCATTTTGTATTTTTCATACTTTTTTTTTATATATTACTTTAAAAAAAAAACAATTTCAAATTAAACAGTTTAAAGCATAAAATACTGTATGATAATTTTTGTTTATATTAGTTTATCATTATCATTTGTTAGAAAAATGTTTAATTCACAATCACTTAGCGGAAATTTATCCAAACATGAACATCTTTATCTGCGCAATGTTACGCGATTTGTATGTTAATGAATTTTGCTAGGTCAAGGCCCATCTATCTATTTTAAAATTTTATATAATACACTCAACGTCAATTAAAAACTGCATGCGACCGGCTGACGTCGAATGCGCTTGCATACTAAATTGTTTATTGATAAATGCGAGCGATATTCCGTTCCAAAAACAACAGATTCAAATGCACTTTTTGCGGCAATTGGAAAAATCTAACTAATTATCGTACAATACTCACCACTTATGTGTATAAAAAAAGACGATCTCAAGCACTTCTTTGTTGAAATTCAAATCAATTAATCAAGTTTTAATTTAATAAATAAATACGTTGTGTTCTATCGATTTTTCAGTTATAAATTCTAATGAAAATGTACAGCGCAACCACGAACGGAACAGCCTCGAACCACGACTGTCATTAGTGTCAAACAACGAGTAATGACATTGGCAAGGAACGTAAGACTAGTTAGTTGTCGACGGTCACATGTAGAGTATTTTGCGAGAGATAATAATAAGTTATAGGTCATTTTTTAAATTAATTTTTATAATTATTGATGCGTCATATTAATGGACCTAATTGTTTACATTAGATTCGATAAATGGAAACGAGGTTAGAAAAAAAACTATATAAAAACTTTTATTTTTATTACCAAAGCCCTCTAAGGTATAAATCTTCACCCTCGTTATACCAATCAATTAATTTCCCGTCGTGCCACATGAAAGTTCCCGAAAGATTGGGAGAAGCTTCTAAAATCAAATACATAATATTCTTAACCGCCTCGTCTGGTTCTATTTCTCCACCTCCGTAAGCCATTTCTGTTTTAACATGTCCAGGGTGCACTAGATTTATGCATATGCCTCTGTTCCTGTATTTTTTAGCTTGAAGCATCGATAAAGCAGCCACAGCAATTTTAGAAACACGAAATTCAGCATGTTTCCCGCCATCAGCAAAATCATCCTTGGAAAACGTTCCGTTACGCACAGATTTCAAATAATCTTCCACGAACTTATTAATTTTGTCAACTGTCAAATCTTTACTTTGTAAAGTAGCTATCCAATCTTTATTGCGTAAATTAGATAAGTGGCCTGCAGCGCTACATACATTTACTACTCTGGCTCCGTCAATTAATAACGGATAAATAAACTCCTCCATGTATAATAAGCTTCTGTAATTTGTATCAATTGTTCTCTTTGCGACTTCATATGTTGGAAAAATGGATTCCCATTCCAAAATTGCGGCATTATTCACCAATACAGCTATGCCAGAGTGTTCTTTTTTCAAATAGTCCGCGAATTTCTGAACGCTTTCTCTCTGACTGATATCCAGTTCGTGGAATTTAGGGTTATAATTTAATTCTTTTAAACTTTCTACTGCCTTCAAACCTCGTTCTGTATTTCTTGAAGTTAAATAAACGGTGCCTGGGAATTTTCCACATAGTGCTTTAACTATTGCAAAGCCTATGCCCCGATTTGATCCGGTTACTATGGCAACAGGTTGATTCATCGTCTTCTCTGTTCAATAGATGAAATTGCACTGAGTCATCATCTTATTTTTCTGTGTTGCACCTCGCGATAATATTATTATCATTGTTTATTTAAATTGTTGGTGCTATTTTGATAGGAAACTTTGTATTTTACTCTTAAAATAAAAACAGATAACGCTGTATTGTTTTTTTTATTGTTGTATTATTAAAAGCAAAGGATCATTGTCCATGAAGTCCAGTCTATGTAATTTTTGAAAATTTTGAAGTATAAATGTGGAATGTTTAGGTAAGGTAACAAAAAAAAATACAACGGAATTTTTAAGGTAATTTGACAGCACTGGTAAACTTGTTTGTTTATAACATTGTTTTGTTTATGTATGTCTCGACGAGGATTATTTACATGGCATGGTCAGTAGAACGCATACTCTCAAGCAAAGGGTTTAATTAATTTACGTGTGAATTAAATTTTTATAATTTCTTATTGAATACTCGACATTGGCAGAATTGTCTTTAATAGATATTTGAGGCCATTAATAAGATCATCAAGAAGCAAGATCATACAATATGTCAATAGTAGATGAAGTTATAACTTCCCATTAAGTAAAAAAAAAGAAGGCAGGCTATACGGGAATATAAGTACCAAATTAAGAGTTTTTTTTATTAATTAATATTCTGCGATATTTTTCTTCGTTTCAGTCCTGGTTATCCAGTCTAAAAGCGACTGATTGAATTAACAAATATATCTGTAAACTAATTTACCTTGATATAGGCAATTAAAGACGAAGTAAGCATAAAGGTGGGTCCTTACTTCGGATAAATTCATTTGGAACGTGCCACGATGAATATTAATTATTTCTTTAAGGAAATAGTTTATACACGCATTGTCATTTAACGTAGCATTGGGCTTTTGAGGCGGAATCATTGATGATGATGAAAAAAAAATCTAATTTTAATTCTTGTGTTTCATGATTTATGAATTGTTATTTACTTTTTTTCTGTGAATTTATGTAGTTTTTTTTTGTTAATTATTTTATGTACAGGCTATGGTTTGATGGGTTTCTTGTGGTCTTCTCGTTATACGCCTTTTCGAAGCGATTGTAGAGTCTAACGGTGAGCAAGCGCACGTCTTTAGTCTTTTTCAGTGTCTGCGTAACAATGAATGAAATAAATCTAATAAGATTTATACAAATTTTCATCCCCTAGCTAATAAACTATTTTCATTTTATTTAATTTCAATAATATATAATATAAACACACTTGAAATTATTGCTTATTCTTTTATAATACCTATCATATTTATAGTTTATTATAAAATATACAAAAATGTTTTAAATTAGTGCAATAATGTTTGCGAATCAACTTAAACGATATATTTTTAAAAAAATATACATTCCAATGACTGTTACAATTCTGTGACAAAAATGGTAAAAGCAATCTAGTAGGTCGTGCCTAGTTTATGAATTTGAGACGATTTATGTCTCGATTTTACTCTATTTTGATTGTATAACTTTAATGTATTTTGAGCGAGCATTTTATTTAGAGAATTTGAAATCTATTAATTAGAGTTAAAATATAAAAATAATTATAATAATTGACTTTATGGGGCTTATAATAAACTACTATCTTAATTAGATATTTCTAAAGTGTTGTATCTACGAATAACATAAGATATAACAAAAAAATATATAGGTATAGTTTTTTTTTTCAAATACTAGTGATATGAAACGCCTGAAATAAAAGTAACATAAACAATAATGACATCGCAATTTATTGTTATTATTATTTTTAGGCGTTTACCATCAAAATAATAGTTGATAATAAATAAAATGAAGACAAAATTTAGCAAGAAAACGCCTACATAAAATAAATATTTCTAATAAGAACCGATTTTATACTATTTTTTTTATCAGAACGAGAAAATTATCGTCGTTAGTCTGATTTATAATTTTAGCGAGTTATCAATATTGAGATGTCAAATGGACTTGGCCATTCATAAAACCACTTTTAACAACAGAAGATGTGTAATACGAATACAATCTTAAGTTATTGATAAATCAAGCAAATATGATTTAATTAAATTAGAATTTTTGCGGCTATAAATCTTTCAAAAATGAGATTAAAATAATAGACAGTAAACGCGATAATAAGCACAAACTTATGTATGTATGTATTGACAGATTAAACAGAGATTTCGAGCAGTGAATAAATCGATAAATCATGACAACTAGCATAATTACTTGCATCACTATTATTTTTATTATTGACATTGATATATTCTTCTTCTTCTTCTTCTTTTATTAATGGCTTCAGATATCTATTAAAGACAATTCTGCCAATGTCGAGTATTCGGGCAGCAGCCCAATAAGAAATTATACAATTTTAATTCACACGTAAACCCTCATGTCAAAAAACCTACATTCATTCGCTACTGACATTATTTTCAATTAAGTAATTATGTTAATGCTCACATGAAACATAAATAATATTAGTGATGTATATGTTGTAGTTATGGTAATAAAAGTCCTTCTTGAGTGTGATCATTTATCGAGCTTGTTAACGACTGACAGACAATGTGGTAGTCACATACCATTATACAATTCATAAAAAGTCTTACATAACTACCCTCTAATCATAACTTACATATTATATATAACAATTAATTTTCAGAATATTTTCTTTTATAGATAATAATTAGGTGTCTTATTAAAATTTTTAAAAAATCTTTAGAAGTAAAATGTGTCAATTCTCAACAATATCCTTGTCAGTTTAGTTCACGTTCCTTAACATCTGTTTATATTTGAATAAAATTGATAGATATTCATGTTTCTAGGTGTGTTCAACAAAATAAATGAAGATCAATGAACCAAGCTATTAATGTGTACAATATCAAGGTAAACTTCTTAATCAAGTTGTCTTTGTACCACAATACGATTAAACCACAGGTTCTCAAAGTACTCGACTTAAATGTCGATTTTCAATCTAAGTTAATCAAAAAAGCTTATACGTATTGGAATTGTAAGAATTTGATTTAGGTTTCGTATACTGAAACGATTTCAAGTTTTTCTTTTAATTGTTCTTTTGTTTCAGAATTGTAATGTAGAGTAAGGCCCTTTGCACATTATAAGAAATTTTCTTGTGTCGTATCAGAAATTTCTTATGACACCTTTGCACATTGTAAGAAATTTTCTTGTGACTTACAAAAAATGTCTTGTAAGAGATCCCGCGTATATACATACTAGCTGTTGCCCGCGGCTTCGCTCCCGTTAAGAAGTATTATTATTAATTAGGTATAGTTTTTGCGGCTTTATTTTTGTTTACCGTGTGTAAAAACGTCTTCATCATAGTAGCTCCAATCTTTAATTTCAGTTCAATCAGTCGAAAATCTAATAAGATTTATACAAATTTTCATCCCCTAGAGATAGAATTGATTGAATTAGGGGTAGAATTGATCAAAATCCTTTCTTAGCGGATGCCTACGTCATAACATCTACCTGCATGCCAAATTTCAGCCCGATCCGTCCAGTGGTTTGGGCTGGGCGTTGATAGATCACTATGTCAGTCAGTCACCTTTGAGTTATATATATTTAAGAAGATTTAGGTACTACTCACTGCAAGGACTACTATTAAAAAAGTATTGTCCCTGAAAATAACGTCCGACAGATTCGTGAAATAGGCCTACTGGGGAAACCACGTTAAAAAAAAGCGCCGAGTACCGTGCATATTATGTAGAACGTGATTCTTACAATCGCAATATCTGAGAAATGGTAGGTCTTAGAGAAAAAATCATAAGGACCATTTTTATAGAGAATTTCGAGATCTACAACTTTGGTCTGATGTACTTTTTCGATAAAACTTACCGTTTTCGAGAAAAATCCAAAAAACCTAAAATTTTGACCTTTGACCCCGAATAACTGTTGACACACGCATGGGATCGATGGGCACTTTTCGCACATTATTTGTAATGGTAAACCCAAGGTCTCTACAAAAATTTGGCTCTGTCGGAATTTTTAATATTTGATCATTCGATATTATGTAGGACGTGATTCTTACAATCGCAATATCTGAGAAATGGTAGGTCTTAGAGAAAAAATCATAAGAATCATTTTTATAGAGAATTTTGAGATCTACAACTTTGATCTGATGTACTTTTTCGATAAAACCTACCGTTTTCGAGAAAAATCCAAAAAACCTAAAATTTTAACCTTTGACCCCGAATAACTGTTGACGCACACATGGGATCGATGGGGACTTTTCGCATATTATTTGTAATAGTACCGCCTCTGGTAATAAGACGACAATATACTATAGTTCAGAACCCACATTTTTTTAACGTTCGGTTAAAAATATTAAATTTATGGAAGAACGAAGAGATTCACGTAAATACAGCAGACTAAAACCCATTAGACTAAAACCCATTAGACTGCTTTTTTGTTCAGTTAACCAATCAATGAAAATTCCAGATCAAGAAGAAAATGAATCTTTAGAAGATAATGTTAAAATAGAATGGTTAACAGAAATCAATCGGCCTGTCGTAAGAGATGCAATTGTTGATGTAAATTTATATCAAATTGGCGAGGAAGAGGAATGTTACCTAAGCACTCCAGATCGAGTGATCATAAACTTTATTGACATCAAAGAAAATACGCTTAAAACACATCCCAGTAGTGCGTTTGTGTCATGCAGAGTCACTATTGGACCAATTACAGATGAGCAATTAGGAAACTGGACAATTGTTGGTCATTATAAAAAAAATGACATTGATTATATTAGAAAACAAAGGGTCGTTTTAAATTGGCTAGGTAAGATTTAGTTGATTGCCATCTCGCTACAAGTTTTATAAATATTCACGAAATCTACGCAGATTTAGAGGCTAAAGTGACTAGGCATAATGGAAACTATTAACCATCAATATTTTACATTAAAATGCTTTGATTGTGTAATGGTATTATTTTAAAATGTATATTTGCAGATCCCCAAAACTCTGAAGCAGCATGGTCTGTCACGAATGAAGATTTAGTAAAATACGTTGTCAATTTCGGCTTTTCCATTTCACCACTAGTCTATACCAGTACTACTGTTGTAAATTGTCATGTTGTCACTCCAAATGGGGAAGATTTAACAGTTTCATTTGATTCGAAGTATCCCAATATTACACGTGTAGCCCATTTTTTAGGTTGCAATATTCAGTTTGGACCAATACATAATGATATGTTAGGAGATTGGATTCTTTATCTCACAACTAGAACAAGACGTCAAATTAGAAGCCCTATTAATTTACATCTGTATGGTTGGTATCATCTTTAGACGTGTATTATTTGATAGAAAAATTACGTAATGTTTTCTAAGGTGTCTAATATTTTTAAACGAAATCTTAAGCCGTTTACTGTTTTTATTAAAACGAACACATCAACAATTTTGAAAATGTTATGGTCGCGGTGGGATTTCGATATTCGTTATACATATTTAAAACAATATTTCAATTACATACAACGTTACAAATACCAAATGTTTTTTTTTTTATATTTACAAGTAAGTAATAGATTATATTAAATTCGGTTAGTCTTTTAATATTTCAGATGAAAATAACCCATACGATCAAGCCTACAATAGAACAAATTTAGAACCACTCAACAAAATAGTACATTTACGTAACACAATAACTGCCCAGGTGTTACCAGGCAGAACTACTACAAATGTAGACAGTTGCAGTCTACAAAAACCAAATGGAGATATAGATATTCTTCACAAAGGATTTGATTTTAATGGTGTTAAATTAGAAAATACATCTGCCAGTTGTTCTATTTCCATCGGTCCTATTGTAGAAAATCTGTTGGGTGAATGGACACTTATTGGAAAATTTAGCGGACGTGGCATATTTCATGAGATAATACAACAATTCCATATCATTGAAGAAGGTTTGTATTTTCAATTTAGAAGGTTTTTGGACACTTTCCGGATTAAATTGATCAAACATTTGAGATGCTGGTGTTTAAGTTGCTGTTCCTCTTCCAGATCCAAGCAATCCCTTAGAAGATTCCAGACGAAGAATTGTATTACTAAACGAAACACGCGTCGAAACTGATTTAAATACGACACACAAATTCACAATTCCATCTCAATTACTTCCAAATGTAACGGACACTTGTCACATAATTACACCTGACGGTTTACAATATAAATTCTTAGACACATTCAACGTAACTGGTGTTGAAGTTTTAGAACCAAATGCTTGGGTTGCATGTGGTGTTCATATTAAACTGCTATCAGAATCACAAATTGGCAATTGGACTTTAATCTCTAGAGAAACCACAGGTTCGGAATTGATTGAAAGGAGACTGCCTATTACAATTTATGTTGAAGGTAATGTGATAGGTTGAGTTTTGTCAGTTTTATTGATCTGTTCTTACACAATCTTCAGTCTTGTCCTATTTACCAACGTCAATTATCCTCCAAATACCAGCCTTATGGAACGCGTTGTGGAAATTTCCTCTGATGTCATAGCTAACGACCAATATGTTATTTATTATATAGTGGTGAAATGTATACATAATTATTTCAGATTGGGTTAAAACATCACCATCTGCAGATGTAGTAATATCTCCCGGTAACAATTTTTATATCCGATTAGAAGAATCAACAAAATTACACTCAACTTGTGAATTAATACCTCCTAATGGAATAAGAAGTTATGAATTAGATAAGAGATTTGTAGATAGATGTGGACGTATTGTAAGAAATGTTACAGAGGCCGATAGTGGTATTTGGGAAATTAGTTATGGCACCAAAATCGTTTATAGAGCACAGTTAAGACTGGATGTACTGGGTTAGTGTTTATTTCATTTACTGTGAAGTATCGTAAAGATATAATTGATGGTTTGAAGACTTTAAGAATTACTTTACTTACAAATAATACAATAATACAAAAAGTAATAAAACCTTTAAAACGAAGGAAATTGTTAAAACAACAGTAGGAAGTATACATGATTGGATTTAATGAAGTGGCACAGGCTCTATAGTATTCCCGTAATCACATTACTAACGTTTTTATTTCAGCATCACATGAACCAATTATCAAATCACTTTCATTGGAAAAGGACAGACCTGTAAACATGGTGATTGGACCTAAAAATACGTTATTTTGTAGAGTAATCGATCCACTGCATAATATTGTTTATAACGGACGGGGAATGTGTCGTGTAGTTTTGCAAAATGTCTTGAATCGCCATGGGGGAAACTGGAAACTTTATCTGGCTTTACCTGGCCGTATGATGGATATAGAACATGATTTGTCTGTTAGTGTAGTGGAAGCTGGTGAGATTTACCTATATGTAACTGAACTTTTAACGGCCGGGGAGTAAATGTAAAGATAGTTCTATCCCACGGTTTCATATAGAACAGTTAACTATGACAGAGTTAATCTTTAGTCTACAAAGCTACTATGATATATCTCTGCTTGTATCTTTTACAGCTTCCATTCCTATTGTAACAACCAAGTCATCATTAGTTAACGAATCATCATTGTCAATTGTTTTATCTTGTTCGGCATCACTGCCTAATAAAATAAGGAGTTGTCAGTTTCGACAGCCGAATGGGCGTTTCCTTATCGCTAATCACGGATTAGGAGAACATCGTTATTCTTTTCATGGTGAAGGAATGAGGTCAGTAATTATCTTTTTTTCAATAATTAGATATTTTATATTGCTTTTACATTTTGGTTCATGGTCACAACAAGAACAAGGAGCTGCTAATGTGTTTGTAATGTAGGAACGAAAGCTGAATTTGGTAGAATTTCCCTTCGAAAATGTCTACTAACAATATTAGAAAAAAACTACATTTCATCTATATTTTTTTTATTTAGCTGCTTAACCTTTCGCCATTGGTTTATTAAACTCGGGTGTGTTGCTTTATAGATTCCATTTAAATAAGTACCACATGGACTGTGGTATTAAGATAAACAATCCAAGATTTGATGATCTAGGAACTTGGAGATGTGCTATTGAAACTATAAATCAGACGTATTTTGGTTTTGTAAACATTCCACAAATTGAGTTTCAGGATGACGCTAAAATTGATGTACACGAATCAGGTATAGTTAGCGTCTAATACTTACTATATTAAAAATGTAAAGCGTGATAACAATAATAATGTTATTTTGAAACTGAATTAATGTTTTATGTTCTACAGATATTACTGCCTTACCTGCTGTAGTAAAAGTGGTAGAAGGGGATATCACACAAATGGTTTGTCAAACTAACGTTCCAATTAGTTATTGTTATTTTAGATCGGAAAACGGAACTGTTTTTAATCTCTCACCAGGTACTTTATTCGTTTGTTCATTGGGTTATTTCTAAACTAACAATGAGGAACAAGGGAAATTTAAGCGCTAATCCCTAGTTTTACTAGAACAAATTTCTCCGAACTTCTGAAGTTAAATTGGAGTTTGGTACATGTGCAGAGACTGCTTCCAAAGGGAAAACTTTACAGGCATATCTTTGGTATTTTTTGGATTTCATAACTTAACTGATGTTATATTTGAAATTTAAGATAATAATTAACAGTGTATATTAAACGCTGAATATTTTAACATAGAATTTGAAATTAAACTGTCAGTAGAGGTTTTTCTACATTTTTACAGGTCGATCAGCAGAAAATTATGAGTACATTGGTGAAGGGTTCGAAGCTGGTGTCTGTGGTATGATCATTAGAAAGACTAGTGTTAGAGACGATGGACTTTGGACTTGCAACATTGGCACTAGGGACCTATTTACGGAAGAATATAAATATAAAATTAATTTAAACGTTGACAGTAAGTTTCTTTCCAATATTGTTAACGGTTACTACTGGGAGCTGTTTGCGATGTAGTTGAAATTGTCTATTTTATTTCATTTCAGAGATATTTGAATATGATCAATATTTGTTAGCTGACTTTTCAATGGTTCTTGGTGGTGTTGTGCATAGGGAATTGGAATACTGTCGTTTTGTTCGTTCAGACGGATTAGGTCAGTAGTCCATCCAAGTTGGTTTTTTGGAAATAATTTTAATTTTGTTGATGTAACAAAAAATTACGTATGCATAATCGATGGTGCCTTCAAATTTAGTACATAGTATTATTTCAGGTTTCACATTAAACAATTTACCACCCGGCTATTTGCCTTTAAGTGGTATCGAGCTCGGCCAATGTGGTTTAGTGGTACAATCGCCATCATCACTAGATAGAGCGAGTTGGACTATTGCCTTCAAAATAGTTGGTCAACTTCATGAGATATCAGTAGAGACTGCTTCAGTTAATAATTCTAACGTCGGATGTGAGTGTACTGTTTAATTGTTATAATTTTTTTTTTCGTATTTTTAAGGAAGTCCTTGTTTTTCAGTTCCTATGTACGCGTTAATCAGCATCTACGTATTAATAGCATTCTTCGGTTTTCTGATCATCTCCACCATCATAATTGCACTACTTCCATTGAAAAACAGAGAAAGAACCCTCGCAAGATTTGTCAATATAAGAGAGAGTCTACGTAAAAAGCCTTTAAAGGAAATAAATACACAAATAACTCACTCTCTTGCTAACGAAAATTCCGCTCCATCGGCTTAATTTAATATTTAAATAAATTTAGAATTAATAAAATATTGGGTTTTTTGTATCGGCATATGACAACAATCCTAACCTCTATAATCTTTGACGAAATTATGTTTTAGTCATTTATAGTCAAAAAATAACAATAAAATATATACAAAAATTTAACACCCAAACGTGAGACAAATATCAACTTCTTTAAAATAATATCATATCAGCGCGACAACTGCGTCACAATGAAGCCATAAATGCACGGGAATCTCCCACATTCTTTAAAAAATCGGTTGAAAAACAATTTTGTCTTGGGTGTACAAATTTAGGGCAACAGGATCTACACTAAATGTCAACATACATAACTTTTCTGGTAAATTTATTATTTATAATATATTTTTGGATATCTAAAATAGTTTACCAGCGTTTTGAAATGTGGGAGATTCCCGTGAGTCGTGACCCACCCTGTATAATATAAATAAAGATATTAGTACACTTATAATAGCAAAGAAACTAAAATATCTCAAGGACAAATGATTATAATAATTAAAAAAGATAACGAGAGATATAAAATATTGATTTCATTTGTTATGTATTCAAGTATTGATCTGTTTTAAAAAATGAATTTGTTCGTTTTAATTTGTGTTCTGCTTGTCACTGTTTACGGTAAGTACTTGCTAAAACATGTTTATGGTTTTATTATAAAAAAAATGTTAACTCTGAATATATAAATGCCAAAATAACTTCAATGACCAGGGAGATAATTAAAGTGGAAAGCGTACACCAATATAACACCAGAGACTACGCGATACATCACTGCCATGCTAATTAGAAGAACCATAAAATCTGTGTATTAAAATTGAAATATTTATAGGTGATAACAATGTTCCAAGCCAAAGAATCGGTGCTGGTAATCCAGCATCAATATCAGATTTCCCATATGCAGCGGCTCTGTTGACAAATGGTGGAACTGGACAGTTTGTACAAAAATGTGGTGCTTCAATACTTACCACAACTGCATTGTTATCTGCTGCATCGTGCTTTGTCAGTGGTGGAATGTAAGTTTAGGATTTATTGTATTTAATATATATAAAGTTACTCGTGACTGGGGTTAGTTTATGAAACAACGCAAATTAATAATTATATATGTATTATTTAATTGAAATAAAAATATTATGCACCCACTCACACTTATGAAGTTACTATAGAAGTGCGAAAGAGTACGGTATATGGTTGTTTAGTTCATTTTCAAATTCACTTCAACTGTTCAAATTTACTTTTCAGCACACAAAACGTAGCATGGTGGCAAGCAAGAGTAGGTTCGGAACGTGTAAGCGAAGGCACAACCCACAATATTCGTTTAATAATACCTCATGAAAACTTCTCAGAACAGACCAACGAGCATAATATAGCTGTGCTTAGAACTGCAACCGTTATAGCTTATACTGCATCAGTGGGAAGAGCATTTATAGCTGGACAAGCATATCCATTGCCAGCTCAGATTCCCGTACAAGCTATTGGATGGGGCAAATCGTTTGTAGGTATTCATTATGTTATATATTATAATTAAACAAATTGGCATATTCCATCACTCTTAGTCAGTAGGCCTACTCAGAACGCTTTTTGCACATTGAAAATAAAACCTAATTAGCACTGTAGCATTTTAGAGTTTTTATGTATTCTGGAATTCTACCATTTTACCTAGCATTAATAGAAAAAAAACATGAATTTATTGCAGGAAGGCGGCCCAAGTTCTGATGCGTTACTCGTAACAGACATATTTACAGTACCAGAGAGTATGTGTGTTTCGCGATACTCCCAACTCAGTCCAGTTGTTAACGATTTGATAGTTTGTGCTGGATGGCTTGATGTCGGTATTAGAGGACAGTGTGAGGTGAGCTACACAAATGATTCGCTAATACAATTGCTCAATTACTGATTAACTGCCTTTTTGCGTCCAAGAAAACCTACTCAATTTTATTGGATGTATTTTATGTAAAGTGGAAGCCATTTATCCCTTAGAAATTTTGCTCTATTAGATGTAGGTAATTACTTTGACTACATCTTTGTTTTAGGGTGATGAAGGCAGTCCATTAATTCACGACGGAATTGTAGTCGGTGTTCACACATGGAATCAAGAATGTGCAAGTCACCAATACCCCGGTCTAAACACTAGAATATCAAATTATACATCCTGGATTATACTTCATTCTACGGCTAATTAAAAACTGCGTAGACGGGAGAGAGAGCGCTTAAATATTTAATTATTATTATTTAGACTTGTATAATAAAGTTTGATGTAAATTCAAGTAATATTCGGTTTAAAAGACAAACGTAGAAGCTAATTATAAATATCCTTTCTAACACATGTTAAATACCATAAGAGTAAACGAGAAGGACTATATATTTCATTGATTTTTTTTCTTCTTCGGTGTTAAATTCCTAGAAGAAAATATGAGGTACCAAACTGCGTAATTACTAAGTATATGTTATTTGTTCTTAAACAAGCACATTGAACACTCTCCCGTCTGCGCTGATCTTAATTGGTAAAAGATAATTAAATAAACAAAAAAATGCTACGTAATCAACTTTTTTATTAAATCATTGAAAAATATTTAAATTATTATCTCATTAATACCTAAATAAATAGGGATTATGAATATAATATTTAAAATAAACTGAAAACATTAGGGAAATAAAGTTTTAAGTTAAGTGATATTATATTAGTGTGAAAAATTTCGATAAAGCAAGCAAAATATAAAGTTCTGATTTTATTAGCTAAGAAGTAATGATGATTGATTCTGCTGTTAGGATAAACAAAATTAAATCTATGCCAATGCAGGTTTCTCTTCAACCAATCGTGGATCAACCACCACTTGCGTCTGCGCAGGTGTAGTGTTACTAATGTGACTTATATTAGTGTTTAAACCGCTTCGTACTGCGATAGATTTTCTTGAGGCCCATTTTCTTCTATAGTCCGTTATCATTAAGCTGATAAGGACCAGCATGAATCCGAGGATTAGGAAACCGAAGAATGTACGCCATACCCAAAAGAATGAGGAACCTGGATGAAAAGAATAGTCTAGTTAAGCAAATGGACGGATTACCTATAGATTGTCACTTTCCAAAGGCGACCACATCTGCTTGTTGAGACTATAAGCAAGTTACTTTACCTCCACTAGACGGTGGTCTCGGTTGTTGTGGTGGTGGTACAGGTTCAGGTTCTATTTCAGGTGTAGCAACAGTGAAATGTTCCATTCTGTCTCCTCGGACTCTAATTGCTACTAACCAATTATTAGTGTCGAGATTGCAGAAATTCTCTGTCACTAATGTACAGACATTATCGAATACATTAACAAAATATCCAGCCACAGATGGAAATTGCTCCGATGATATGCCTGAAAATTCGTTTCAAATTAAAAACCCTCCCAATCAAACTGAATTTTATGCTGTTTAGTAAAATAAATAAGATACACACTTAAGCCATCAGAGCGGACAAATCTGCAGGAATCCAAATTTCTTGTCGATCCGAAGTTACTCGCTGTTATAGTAAACTTTCGATCTGGTCCAAATGTAAAATCGACTTGTACGCCTGAAAATAATAAATACAAACGTCACCATAACAGCTTGAGCAAGTGCGGTTATAAAATAGGACATCCTTATTCCTTACCCGCGACTAGAACTGACATATACTCTGTTAGAGTATTGGGCGTGTCCTTGGCGTTGATGTTACAAGACCAACTACCAGATTGTTCGGGCCTGGAATTGAGTATCCTAATGCCACATTCTCCTGACTCCAATCCGGCGCCAACATATTCGTATTCGTTATTTGATACCCCTGAAAGGTACAGATAGATACAAATTCGATTATAAATAATTTTAAGGGTGTCATTACAATTTTATTCAAAGCGACACGCTGTTAGTCACAGCAACATAACTATTTATACATATAACATAATATTTATAATTGCAAATTGATTAATTAATTATCATTAACCGTTTCGAATCACTGAAATACTCGTCTATTGAATAAAAACCTTTTGATTTTTAATTGTATGAAGGTTTCGTCACTGTCTATAACTCTTGGTACAATATTATTTTGGATCCTTACATACATGGTGTTGGGACTCGAGTGTACTATATGTAATTGTTCTGTTTCTACAAAGAAATGTTGGATATCGAGTATCCAGAATTACATTACAATCGACTGTAGGCTTAGTAATCGAGTTACAACAAGGATTAGTAAAATTATTGAATTGTTGAAAACACTACCTGTTGCAACAGCATAAATTCTTCCCTTATGTTGTGATCTGAAGTAACAGTAATCCAAACTGTTATTATAATTACACATCAACATAAAACTATTCCCTGAGTTCGCATTTACATGCATAGTCTGGCTTGTAAGTTTGGGTTCTGTGAAAATAATACTTTTTGATATAAAAATCTTCAATATATACAAATATTGCTCTAATTGTCTGCGCTGTAATCGAACATTTAGGAGTTTTAGCTGAAGCACCAAGATATACACATATATACATACGTTGATATATAGACGTGTGTTCATATATGAGTGGTATATTTATGAAGCCATAGAACTGGCTGTTCTCTGAAGGGCCTTCCAAATCGATCCCGCATCTCCAAATACCATGGGCTTCTGCTTTAGAATAGTAAGTTAAGGTAAATGAAACGCTATCATAACCATCTTTTTCGGATCTGCAAATAAACCCGCTGATGTGATTGAGGTGTAGATAATTGCAATTATTAAACGTAACATTTTTTATAAATATTTACTTTAAAGCAGCCATTCTCAAAGTGTGTTCCGCGGAACCCTACTGCTAAAATACTGTAAAAAATACCTACCAAAGGGAGATTATAAGGTTACATCTAAATATTCCAACTAAATATTATGTAATATTACATTGCAATATGATTATTCATAAATACATATAAATCAGTTTTTTATAATTATATTAAGGCTTTTTCCTTCGCCAAAAAAGTTTGAGAACCGCTGCTTTAAAGGAAAAGTATTTGTTTCTTTCCTATGATTGGAGACTGAACCAAGAAACTGTACCATAATGAACTGATGTACTATTAAATTTGAAACTAAAGCCAACATTAATGTCATTATGTCTGCAAGATTACTTCGCGCATTATAGAAGTCAAGTTTTATGTGTGTATTAGAATGTGATTTCTTGTTGGGCTGTTGGCTGAATTTTCGACATTGACAGACTTGTCTTTATTAGACATTTGAGGCCATTCATAAAAGAAGAATACTATAGAAATCTTTTTAGACCTATGTTACATATGACACGTGTTTAGGCGTGACTTTTAATATTTTTGACAACTTTTCATAAATTACTTATTTCTGTACTTACGTAGTTCTTTTGGCAACTTTATTAATATCATCACTTTCTCCTAAGATAAATATTTCATTATTTGGACTCCGAATTTTGGCTCTTATGAAATTTACACTTGTATTCAACGAACATTGTATGTCAACATAATCTTCGTTTATTTTAAATGATGTATTAACAATAGGCCTTGGAACTGAAAAAAACAATTATTCTTTTACGAACTATATTCAAGGACAAGACTGGATATAGGCCTAGCCATTAAATGGTAGTGTTTATCGACGACTGTGATATTATTACTTCAGTGTGTAGTTAATTTAACAGCGAAATAGAGTAACCCTGATAATAGGCGTAGTAACATTTAAAATTATTACGCTTAGAGATAATAATTTAATTATTATTTTCTTTTCCGGTATCATACACACATTCAGGTCTGGTCATAGCTACATAACTTTATCGACAATATTATTAACGTAGTATGATTGATTTATAGTTAATCCTTTTTATCATTAAGCCGCTTAATAATATAATATATGACAAAAGATTCATATAAAACAAAATTTTCAAGCAAATTATTAATAACTTAATGTAATATTAATAATAATAATGATATTAACTGAATTTTAAGCAATATATAGTATACCAACAAATATTTCATTTACTTAAACAATTTGAGTGTATGTTGTTAGTAAAATATAAAAATGTTACTTTTTAATTATAATTTTCGATAACGTTTATTTTGTATTATTATTGCTTTCGTGTCACTTTTACAGATATCAGTTAATCAGCGGGATTCACCTGTCAAATATTTCAGAATGTCAAGGTTGATTAACTCTAACGTATTTTTAACATTAAGAAATATACAACATTTGCGGGTTGTCTTTTAATATTTGCCCATCGTATTGAGTATTATGACGTCATGAGTTAGTTTACTCAAGTGAGTTTCGATATTTCGTTTTAAAAATAACACAGAAACAAAATGTAAGTACCTGTTTCTATAATGTATTCCACAGGTTTTGCGAAATCTTCGGTATCACTAGCAATAGTAGCCTCCCACTTTCCAGCATGTTCTGCCGTGACATGATCTATCCTATATTGACAAGATCCAAAATACTCAAAAACAACATTATTGAAATTGTCTCGTAAAACGCAATAAGTCGTTTTTTCATTACCAAAACTGAGCGATGCGGGGTCACCGATTGTTAAGGTAAGGCGTGTGCATGCTGAAAATAGAAAAATTGAAAATAATTATTATAATACATATTTAAATGAAAGGTATGTGTTAAGTATTAAATAACGCCATCTATGGGCAAGTAGTGGAGTCAAAATGTACAACATGTACTCGGCCAAATATTTTTTTTTTAAACACACATACAGAAAATAATAAGTACCTATTATGAATATTATTATTATTTTTATTTAATACAATAACTAACGAATAGTTTATATATTATTTTAGTTTTTATGTTTTATTATTGTCTTAATAATTTTACTAAAATGAAACTTACTTGCGACTGCTACTAAAGCAGCGAACACAAAGATCTCTTTCATTTCTCAATTTATTAATTCACGTGTAAATTGTATTGACAATGCATTAAGAGTGAATCACAAATGCTTTTAATACTTTGGTGTTTAGATAACCAAAGTTTGTATATCAAATAGATAAGATTGTGTTTTGTTTTCAAATCAATATATTTATAGATATATATTGATACACATGTAGGTGTATTGATATAGGTTCACCTATGATTAATTATTTGCATAGATAACGTTTAATTTAATGAAATTTGTTTTTTAATTTTCAAACTCTTTTGTTTGTTCCACAGAATTTAATTAGCAATTTTTCAAAAGCAAACACTTTCGACGTTTACAATTTAGTCACTGAGTATTTCAATGCGATTCTTCTACTCGTAAGTCTACTAAGAAACCTTGAAAACTATCCTATGTTAAAAATTATATTTATGTAAACAAAAATTAATAATAGACTAATCGATTGACTATTATTAATTTTAAATCATGACCTCTGCGTAATAGGGGTTAGCATGCGCGTAGTCACGGTGGGGCAGGGTGGGGCAAGCGCCTATGACCTGTAAGGTACCTAATCAAACCTAAAAAACTTAATTATCTAGGTACTAACTACAATACTTAATATCCGTAAGAAAGTTCACACTCGACAGTCGTGACAGTCGACACATTTTAGACTGACACCAGTGCATAGGTCGCATAGCCTGTTTTCAGCTTCAAGACGCTTTTTTCAGAACTCCGGTACGACCATTTCTCGCTGAGATATCGAATTTTGAATGCAAAAGGATCCTTTTTCATTCAACTACCGATATACTCTGTAACTACTGGTCGCACAGCAAATAGACAGGGAATTTAATTCTTTTTTCAAAGTTAGTCTTAGCGTAGCTCAAAAAAATTTTCCCATGGCCATAGAGCAAAAAACAAAATGTGAAAAATTTAGAAAAAATTTTTTTCGTGCTTCATTTAAGAATTGCATTAGAACCGGAGCTCCTAAAAATTTTTACCCAAAAAATCTGAAATATGAATTTTCAAGCTTCAAGAGCTTCATTTTTTTATTTCCTGTACGACCATTTTTCACTGAAATACAGCCTGTTGAAAATCACCCAAAAATTTGGAAAATTTTGCTGTTCCCTTAATTTTTGCGAGAAGTGTATTCTAGTGTTTTTCATATATTTAGATATATTTAAACATTTCACACATATTTCAAAGTAAATAGTAGAAAAATAATGTTTATCTTTAAAATATTGATAAATATGTATTGACCAAAATATTAAGATTAGATATGGATATCGACTCTGAGTTACATTATAGTCACCCATCCACTCTAATCAAATAATATATGTTAAAATTTAAAGTAACAAGCTATTTTAATATTGGGATTTTAAAACAGGAATCTAATTCTTTTTCTTTCAGTTTTTTTCTTTATATTAATTACTGTGTAGATTATTTTAAAAATAATTAAAGTAATTAACGAGATTTCTTTGTAATAGCACGTGACCTGATTGAGTGACTACTGTTACAGAAGAATAATTATTATGAGTATTTGCTGCCGCTAGTATCGTGGTATGTAAACTGAGGTCGGTAGACAAGATAGATTGCATCTCTAAACATATGTCTTCTAGCTAATCTTGAATCTTGAATTTTATATTATAACAAGAAAAGTAAATTTAAACTAAAAATATAAATTGAGGCGGTCAAAGAAACAGTATTCAAGTAGTGTATATTGATTTTTTATTATTGATATTTTAGACTCTTATGCATAGTCAGAATCTACAAGATTTCGAAAATGCATAGAAGGCCTTTACTATAGACTATAGAGGTATTCGAAAACTCTACTATAACGTGACTGATTATGAATGAACGAGCACATCAAATTGAATAAAGAACCTTTCCTTCGTTGTTCGTCACAATAGAGTACTATAGATGGTGCACTATAGTCGCTTTAGTTTCGCCGACAGCGACAACAACGGCTCTTTTAGCAATCAACGCGACTGTATTTGTGCAAACAGCTTACGATGAGGTCGTATATGCCTCTACTAATTACAATAAACATATGTTTCATTATATTCTGTAAGTTTTATATAATATTTTTTAAATTTAGGACCTTTTAGAACTGAGTTACGTAGAGTAATCGCATTGGTCGTGAGAAATTCCGTATTTAGTTAATCGGGTTCCTATTGGTCAGTTCTGATCGCGGTTCTATTCCAATAGCGTTAATTAAATTAAATAAATACTATATTTTAAACTAAAATAAATATATGTTTTATTTTTATATAATTTTCTCGTAATAAAATTAAATATAAACTAAAGACAATAATTTGTAGGTAATTTTTTTTTTGTTTGTTAATTTCGTCATGTTCAATAATTGTCAAAAATTAGCTCAAAACATTGATTATCGATATAATGATATTTATGATAATTAAAAAATTTCAGGTGAAGCGGCACTAATAGAACTGGAGCCAGTAATTATAACTACAAAATTAGGTGACACAATAGAACTTTCCATACCTAAACCAAACACGAGATATACAATCGAATTAACGAACCCCAGGGGAGAGGTCGTATATAGAAGAAGCTATAATAATAGTAATATTTATTCAAATAGAGAGAATAATTGCTTGGAGGATATTTTACACAAAGACATTTACAAAATAGGACCTTTAGAAGAAAAAGATCATGGCAATTGGATTTTATCGAATGAATTTATTGATGGAAATGGAAAATATGTTGAGGTTTTCAAAGTTTTCAGTATCGAAATAATAGGTAATCAATTCGAAATAGTCACTATCTAACACGTAAACGCTTCCCAAAGAGCTAGCCCTATGCTGCATGCATTAACTAAAAAACAATTTAAACGCATCGTCTGAAACAAATTTGAAAACAAACATATGAAAGAACGTAATGGAAAGTAAAATAATAGTTTTTCTTTCGTTACGCAACCGTGCAACAAAGTAATTGATTATAAAATGTCTAGTTTAACACAACGTCTGAAGCTACACACGAATATAAACTATTCGATTCTAATAAACACCTTTTAAACTAGACTCTTAAACAATAAAAAGCGACAATTAAAACGAATTCTTATCAGTAATAAATAAAATATGAATTTGGAAGTGGTTTTAATAACAATTTTGAATTTTTTTCTGGGATGACCCTTAATCAATTTTTAGCTCTACTTGTAGCTTCGGGGCTACTCAGACGCACGAATTTCGGACGAAAATACGGGCGTTTACTACTTAGGAACACATTACGGGCCCGTAATCATTCACGAAATTATAAATTCGACAGGACTTTTACGGACTTACATGTCAAAATTCCCGTAAATTACAGAGGAGACGGCCGTATCACGAAATTTCGGATACGCCTGGGTGGCTCCCCTTGTTCGAGAATATGTCTATGATTAAACCAAGGATATGAAATATCATATTGGAATCTAGTCTATGTCAGTCAGTCTCTTGCGCCTGAATTGATTTAGTTTGATTTTATATCGTGTCTTTCTTTCTAATAGTGAATGAACAAGACCATACAAATTAAAAACGATTTTTTGTAACAAAAATGTCTACCTACGACATAACTTAATTTTTTTTTGTGTTTTGTTTTCAGAAAACATAACTTCAGTACCGGAAAAGGTACAACTAAATACTGGCGACACTTACCAAATAAAATTGGAGGGAAAAATCGAGAACTTATTGAGCTGCCAAATAATACCGCCAAAAAGCAGTCGGGATACATTTTACGAAAGAGATTTTGATTATAAGAAACTATGCGCGTTCACTGTTGAAAATATATCATTGTACGACACAGGAATTTGGAGGATTATCGCTGTTGGAAATATTATCTTTGAAGGAATTAGTTTTTTAAATGTTTCTAATAAACATCTGTGACTATACTTTGTTTTCATGATGTCCTTCCCAAACCAGGACTAACCTACCCTGTACTATGTTCACCAGGACAAGAATAGAAACACACCTATGAAGGTAAAGCCGTAAAGGACAAATAAAACAATCAATATTCATATATACAACCTCTATACTTCGCACTTAAATTTTAAAAAAATCTTAACAATATCCACAATACAGATTTTAATATCTGTAAACTTCTATACAGTTTTCAAACTTAATTATTAATCATATGTAAACCAATTCATACTCGAAACACAATTCTTTCAAAAACCATTATAATATTAAGAATAAATTATAATATTTATTGACAAACATAAAAACTACGAACAATCCGTCATTATGCCAAATTAAATCTAGTCTTCACTTTCACTCCCACTCTGGCTGCTCCTTCCGGTTGGCGTTTCACCACCTTGTTCACCTCCATCACTATCTTCATCTTCAGAATCCTTCAGAGCTTTAGCTCGATCGAGTCTACGAGCTCTGCGGGTTTCCAAATCAGAAGCATCTGATTCGGATGAGTATATTGCCGCGCCCGTTGTCGCTGTTACAGAAAAACAAATGAATATAACATATCACTCATTCAATGTCTGCCAATTGCGGGATTTAAAACACCATAAAGCTAAATAGACTGCTACCCGCAGATTCTTTAATGGCTAGACTATCCACATGAACCAAATAGCAACTCTGAGTCAAACATGTTTACCTTTAGGTCCTTGCTTATACTTGTTTTTGATGGCAGCGAGTGAGACTCCTCCCTCGTCGTCCGAGTCGTCATGGCGTGCAGTATGTGCGCGCGCGCCCGTGTTATTAGCACCAGAGCGCCTCTTGCTGCGGCCTGTCACTCGAGAACGCATAGCCGCACGCAACTCCATTTCTTCTTTCTGCAAGTTAAATACTACATCAAGGAACTATATGACTGAATGCTATTAATCAATGAAGTTCTAAATTCAAAATTGCCACTGCAAGACAGATGTTGATCATCTCAGTGGCAACTTTTTTAAAGCTACCGATTCAGTCTCGTTGCAAACACAAAGACATTGCTTCTAAATACATATACATCAGAAAATTATATTAAAAGGGATAAATCACCCGATGCCAGAAGTTAATATTAGAAGTGCTAACATAAGAATGTTTTTAATTTACACTTCTCACAGTTTACCTTTAATTGATATTTTCTATCAGCATCAGGATCAGCACCGACTTGTGACAATATTTTAATAGCCGATGTCTTCGTTGACCTATCGGCCAATGACAGTGTCATCTTTCTATGTGTAAATGATTCCGTTGAGTGAGGTCTGAATGACAATTTTGTTCGGAATACTGCTTGCCCTTGTAGACCTGTGCCTTGACGTACGAACAGATGGTTGTGATCGCCCTTTTAAAATTAAAAAGTTTGAGTAATTCCACATTATTTTTGTTACTTATTATACTGACTAGCTTTTATTATGGTTTCACATCAGTAGCAATTCTTTACTATACCAGATTCAATCCCACAACTTCTAACATCCCAAAACTAGAATAGTGCTATTGGTATCAGAACGAGTATAACAAAAACTTGAGAAATGTATTTACTTTTTTTTTAAATATAACATCATATTTACCAATTAACAGCATTGGACAACACAAAAAAATATCAGGATAAAAATCTTGTCAAAATGGGTTACCACAAATTTTAAATCAATCTATTCTTGAAGTTAACTGTATTGTAACTTTATATATATATATTTTGGTATAGTCATTAAGAAATAGGTTTTTACGTACATGTAATGGCTGTTTATACACATCGAATATCTCATCACCCAAATGCAAAGACATACTCCCATCAGACCATTTCACAATGCGTGCGTTTGATTCCTTGACTGCATTGCCTTCCTTGTCGAATACAGTACGCCATCTCATTGTGTTCTCTACTTTTAGTTTTAGTCTGAAACAATTGTAAAGATTAATAATCCTATTCTCACATGGAACCTTTTTATTGTAAATTCTCATACCTAGCACGACCTTCCTCATCCAAGGTTTCCTCCTCATCAATTTCATCTTCATAAGTATTCGGATCATAAGGTCTGGTCTCCACGGATAAGAAATTAGGTAATTTTACAAAGTGCAACTCCTTTCCCAGTTCTGTTGATATTTTTGGCATGTCCACATCTATCCTTGTTTCTGGTATCTCTTGTTCCTCTTCCTCCTCTTCGCGTTTGTCTCTGTTTTCCTAAAAAAAATATTTTATAAGGCTTTATTGACGTTGAAATTCAGTGAATATAAACGAATATAATATCCAAGTTTAAAGGGAAGACTCCTATCATATATTCTGAATAATTCCGAGCTAAAGCAACTCTTATAATGTCATTACATTGAATAACCAACCAACCTCATCTCCACTTCTCTTTTCTTCATCTCCAGATCTTTTATCATCCTCAGATCGACTACGACTTCTCGAACGTTCACGATCTGAAGCGTCTTTCTCTTGTCCTTCATTATCAGTACTTATGTCAGATGCATCACCAAATAACGCATCAGCGGTTACTGGAATTTGGTAAAGATTTGCCAAACAATATTAATGTCCAAACATACTCAAACTAAAAACTGTACTGTATTACATTTGGTTAAAAACAAATGACTGGAATTTTCTAAATTTAAATATCTGACATTATTATTATTCTAAATAATTCCTCCAATGTCAACTTTCAAATGTAAGTTCCGTTGTAACTTGACTAAAGTAGCTGGACCCATGTCCACTGAAAAGAAGTTGCGTTGTTAACAGTATATTTATTTTTATAAATAAAACTGTAAATTTGAATTTGGAATGAAAGAAAAGAGGAACACGAGGGACGTGCAAATGTGGACTTGGATGTTGGTTGCGAATGGGAACGGATGTGTGTGCTTAGATTATAAGAGATTGGTAATATAGTGTAAATATAATTTTCAAGAGTTTTCATTTGATACAGTCACTCTATTGGCTACAATTCCTATTTACAAATAGTTCATTAATTGTAATTGGATATTGTCTTGTGTGTGAAACAAAAACTTAATACATACCACCAGCATTCTCCTCAGCATTTTCGTCATCAGACTCAACAATTTTCTGAGTCTTCTTCTTGGGCTTATCGCTAGAATCTGAACCTGTGTCACTGCCAATCTTTCTTTTATTCCTTTTATCACCATCGTCATCTTCCGAGTCAGATATGACGCCACGTTTCTTTTTACCTAAGAAAGAAATTTTTTTAACCTTAAGTCAAAAGGCAATAAGAAAGTTTGTACTCTAAAATTACAAGTTTGTGGCTTTGCTTTGGTCTTTGCAGCTTGCACTCTATAATTTTGAACGATTGTTATGAAAACTATAGTTGTAAAGCTTTCAAAATGTCAGATTAAAATAGTAGAGGATAAACCCAATAGTAACCTGCTAAAAGGGTACACAGTAATGGTTATTCATTGTAGCTTGATTAATTTTACCCCAATGGGATAGAATTACTCTCAGAATACACTTCAAAGCTCTATCCATTATAACATTTCTAAACTCTGAATGTACAGTCAAGAATTTTCAAATTGATACAGATTAAACTTTGGTTTGGAAGAAATAATCATTAGAAAGGGGTAACATTTGTCGAAGTTGAGGCATGTGCACACTACTTACAATTTGAATAAAATATTCAAAACTACAGTATGTCAGTAGTGATTTAGACAGATAGACTTCTAGGGCTTGTAAATACAGCTATAGAAGACTGAATCACTATCTCAATATCTAAAGGTTGCTAAATCTTTGATTGATTGATAAAAAAAATCTTTAATTACATAAAAGTTATAATTCACAATCACTTACCAGTGTCAATATCTGATCCACTTTTAGACCTCGACCTACTTTTAGATCTGGATCGACTTTTGGACTTTGATCGACTTTTAGACCTGGATCTTGAATGTGACCTGAAACACAACTTAACCTCATTTTTAAAGAAAAAAATCTTATAGCTCATGGCAAAGATAGAAAAATTGGACATACAATGTTTGTGCAATTGTATTTATTTGGAGCTAATATCAAAATTGAATGCTAACTGTGTTTAAATTTGTTATTATTTTGTTAACAAATACTGACCTAGATTTATTCACTTTTTCATTAGCATCATCATCAATCATTAAATTAGGCGAATTGGACCGACTATCTACATTAGGTCTATGTTCTGGACTCTTGGACCTAGATGACCCACTTCCTGACCTAGAGGACCTTTTAGAACTCCCAGATCTTGTACGAGCCCGTCTAGGACTCTGTGACTTAGACTTAGGACTATCTCCCCCAGTTTTAGGACTGCCAGAAGCTGATCTAGCGCTTCCAGATCTACTTCTGGACCGAGACTTTGAACCTCTTTTAGGACTCGAAGATCCCGATCTGTTTGATGGCACTGGTGAGTTCGATTTGCTTCGTGAAGCGTTTGAAGATTTTCTTGACCTTCGAGAGTGATTGGACTGAGGTGAACCACTACCGGAATGTACTGGGCTTCTAGAAGGAGACCTAAAGATACGAAGTGTTATATGTAGCTTCAAGAACACGTATTAGTTTCTAGTTTGACGAATATATACACTATCTGTTGACGTTGGCAATGTGAATTGTAATAAGGTATGAATATTAAAAAATTACCTGGAGCGACTCCCTTTCCTGGGAGTCTTTTTTGGACTGCGACTTCTGCTCCGACTCCCAGCACTTGAGCCACTTTCTGAATCCGAACCCGTATCTATAAACGTAAGATTCGAATGTAACTTTGTCTTGACACAAATAACAAATCTTAATTAGGTATATAAAACTTAATACCTTGATAAGATTCTGTAGGCATTGTCATTTTTTACACTAATTCTTAACAAAAATTGATACGGTAACTTAGATCATTTATACTATTCTATACAACAAAAACAAAACAATCCGAGAGCCACCAACTGTCAAAAACATAACCTCTCAAATTAATATATTTAAAAGTTGTCTTGGCATTGATCTTGAATATTCGACTAAATAAAAAAGTTACTAAAAATCGCATATAAAAAAAATATTTAACAATAATACTTATCTACTTATTATTAAATAATTTTGCAATCAACATGTAACATTTTTTTTAATAATTTGCCTTTTTTATAATAATAAAATTTGTTACTAGTATTTATAAAATAACTTTCCGGCAACATACATACATTTAAAATTTGCTATTTAAAAATTGTAATGATTTTATGTTTCTTTTTGTTTGTTTATTTTGATATAAATATTACCTATTGTAGCCCATACATTTTGTTCTTTGTTCTCATAAAGTGGTACAATACATTTTCTATTATGCTATACCCTACCTACCCATATCATTGAACGTATTAGCATTAACAGGCTTTGAAATACAAACCGACGAAGGTAGCAGACCTTTATGATTAAGAGTAGATATAATAAACAATTTGATTTTTAATCAATTGTTAAAACAAAAAATATACATATGTATAGATTCCTCATAAGTAATATTCTTATATGTACTATCATAGACGGGTGTTTGAAGTCAAAAATGTACTTGAAGTATGCGCTCGCGCATCTGTTCCCTCTTGAATGGGCTTATTCAATGGCTTTTTTTGTTATTCCGACGCACGCCTTTGTTAACATTTTGTATTTTGTTGTCAGTCGGACGATGGCAGGCACGGGTGATGTGTGCGCCGGCTTATTACGGCATAAAACGATTTTATTACGTGAAATAATAGATACTAATATTTTAGATGTTTTAGTAAAGAAAGGACTATTTAATCTTAACGACCATGAGCTTATAACGAGTGCGAGTGATAGTGATAAATGTAATTATTTCGTGGAAATTGTTAGTAAACAAAGTTCTGTGAAGTTACATGAATTGTGTTGTGTTTTGGAAAGGGAATGTCCTAAATTGTCTCAGGAACTCATCAATGATCGGCACAGATTCATTGTTAATGGTAATAATATGTATTTTTAATTATATTTTATTTTAATTTAGTATATGATAACAATCTGCTTGGAGACATTGCTACCACAGAGAAACGATTAGAAGTAATTCCCGCCATCACTATGCCGGTTAGAGTGGCTACAATAAAAAAATATAATGGTGAAAACAAAGTAATTGTTACAAAATTCGGAATCGTCGTAACAAAAATAGTACTGCTAATTGAAAGTGGACATGAATATTCCAAGCAAAAAAAAGTATCGACCAAAAATCCAAAATTGTAAATCTAATAGTTTTCGTAGTGGCATTTAAACTTGCGTGCTATCTTATCGGTTATTGTGTATTTAAACTAACAAATAAAGTCCATTTTGCACAGTTTGTATGACTTTTTTTCCTAAATTTACAAATACTAAGTAAAAATAACATGTTATTGTAACCTATACACTGTATCATTGATAGCGAACCAAGGATGCTTGACAATCTATTAAGGCACGACTTTAATTGAGTAATATTCAAGATCTATCAAGAATTTCTAATTCAACTGTTCCGAACGGTTGCGAACGTTTTTTTGTTAAGATTGATTGTTAGTACGTCATAGCCAGTGGACAAAGGTTCACTATTACTGCTTATTGCTAAATTTTAAAAAAACTATGCTATTCTATAGCCCCACGTGTAATACGTCGTCTAAAAAAGTGTTCGTTTAATGTTTACATTGGACGTAATTTTGTGTAAAACAAACGACGTTCAAGTTTATTTGATTGAAAAATTGCATGACGACATTTGGGGGAACGAAAAAGGGGCTGAGACGGATGGACGTGAAATAATAAATATCATGCGGGCAATGTCTGGGAATCAAAACCGGAAATAACTATGACAGATAAATTGAAATTTAATTAACTTTTATTATGACTTGGGGGTGGGCAGTGTTAAGTAATTCTTTGTTAGGGCTTTTGCAAATATGTTTTGACTTGAATGTAATTTAATGAAACAAGCATTGGATTAGGTACATACCTACATTAACTAGGTAGTTTTAAGATCTTTGCATAAAACAATGTGGGTAGGTAGAATATCTGTTTATATTTATATAGCGTCTCGATATATTTGTACTGACTCATAACATAACTAATAACAATGCACTTAAAACCATTGAGTTAGGTTATTTTAGGTTTTAATATTATATTAAAGTTTTATGATTATTATTATTTTTATATGCATATAGGTATTATATTACTTTTACATTACTTTTTGGGTTTAATTTATTGTTCAGGGAATAGGGTACACTTTTTCAATAAAGAAAAACTTTGCTTCGGTAGTAAAAATTTTTTTTTTTATGTACTAGAATAGCTATAGTACGTCAAAGGAAATATGTGCGCTAGACACGGGGGTATATTACTTAATGATATTTTATATTTGATATTTTAAACTAAATGCGACAAATATAAAAAAATAGTAAATATTTAATTTGAATACAGAGATACGTCATATCACGAAGAGCACTAGTGACTAACTAAACCGCATTAGCCCGCTGGGCTAATAACGTAAGCATAACAATAGTGTCCAAGGTCTCTAGTACATTTAATAATACATTGTTTAAATGATATGCATATGAACTTATTAATAACGAAATCTGCACAATAATAGGTACATTTATATAATTCTAAGAATATAAGAGGTTGCTTTAACATAAACATACAATAACTCATTTAAGTTTATAGCGACATATTGGTTTCGCATTGCATCATCGCCAGTCTGGGTCTGGGTACGCCAACGTCTTAACCATATTTACTTACAACATTACAATACGATGAAAACTTAAATAGAAAAATTATTTGTTTAAACAATTACTTTTTTACCATATCATTTAAATCTGACGTATAATATTTGGCGCCAATTTTCGGTTCGCCAATCGCGCGCGACTACGAACTGTCAGTCAATGAAGAAGAAAAGCGGTGCGTAATTCGTTGCGCCTGTATCGCGCCGGCTTTTGTTTTTTGTAGTACAAAAAATATTTCTGAAATAAGTTGCTCTCAAAAAAGTTTTAATGTTAAGCATTAGATTCGGTGGTGTTTGCCGTTTTTGGTCTTGGATGCGAGACGACTTCCTCGATCTCGATACGAGTCCTTCGGAAATCCAGCGAATGTTACACGTTTAGAGAGGTATATTCACGATACTACGAGATACTACGCGAAAGCCAATATATTCTGGACGACGCACGTGACTATTGCTCATAGGGCAATGCATAGGACATAATGGTTCCTATTCAATATTGTTTTTAAATATTCATTTGTTATATTTTTTATGCGTAACATCTTTATTTCGTGCGTCTTTTCTAGTTTATTTATGTTCAATGGCTTTTGCTTGTACATTTGCTCTGTAGATGAATCAGTAGTTTCGAGCTAGGCTTTAATATTGCGTGAGTCACATTAGAAATAGGTATAATTGACATATCATTTTGCGGCGTATATAAAAAAAAAGCAAGTCATATCTGTGAGTTATTACGTCGTCTCAAAGTAAGAATATTTATTAACAAATTGACCTTTATAAGTGAAGCCAACAATACGAATTAGTACTAAGAACTAAAATGATCTAATCCTATAAATCTGACGATATAGAATTTGAGATAATTCATAATTTCACATGTATAACTTTTTTTTTTTGCTTTTTTGATATGAGGATTTACGTGTGAATTAAAATTTAATAATTTCTTATTGGGCTATTGCCCGAATTCTCGACGTTGCCAGAATTGTCTTCAATAGATATCTGAAGCCATTAATAAAAGAATATTTTTTGATTTTTTAGCCAGTTATACATGTAATGAATTTACAGCGTTTTTGTTTTTGTATCGAGTTTACATTTTTAATTTAGTATTTTTTTTTTACAATGTATAACACGACTTCTCTATACGTATATAAACATAAGCGTACACAATAATATTTTAAAGCTGTTAATCGAATCGTTTTAAATAACTAACACAAATATAATTAAAAAGCAACAGCCGTCGTTGTTCTAATAAAATAAAAACAGTGTTAAAATCAACAAATTAGTGACAGTTCATCCTTACATAATCCATTATTATTTTTAATTTGACACGCAATAGAGCCGTGCATCGAACCCGAGACCCTCTGTTATTCCACTGTACTTTTGAATAAATTAAACGTTACTGAATCGATTCATCGACTACGTACTATACAAATGTTAGAGGTGAAACAAAATTTTTTCTCCACTAACTCTTGTCTGTATTTTGAAGGGATTTTTTTAGAGATAAAGAAATTCCCTGTTCATTTGCTGTGTGACCAGTAGTTACAGAGATATCGGTAGTTGAATGAAAAAGGATCCTTTTGCATTCAAAATTCGATATCTCAGCGAGAAATGGTCGTACCGGGGTTCTGAAAAAAGCATCTTGAAGCTGAATAAACAGGCTATGCGACCTGGCGTAGCTCAAAAAAATTTTCCCATGGTCATAGAGCAAAAAATAAAATGTAAAAAAATTTGAAAAAAATTTCTTCGTGCTTCATTTAAGAATTGCATGAGAACTGGAGCTCCTAAAAATTTTTACCCAAAAAATCTGAAAACTAGAATTTTCAAGCTTCAAGAGCTTCATTTTTTATTTCCTG
This sequence comes from Tineola bisselliella, assembly GCA_028551675.1. Taxonomy (NCBI): domain Eukaryota; kingdom Metazoa; phylum Arthropoda; class Insecta; order Lepidoptera; family Tineidae; genus Tineola; species Tineola bisselliella. The sequence continues at coordinate 47,190 of JAPWLS010002074.1, read as the reverse complement.
TACGCCCATTTTTCATTGAAATACAGCCTATTGAAAATCACCCAAAAATTTGGAAAGTTTTGCTGTTCCCTTAATTTTTGCGAGAAGTGTATTTTCATGATAATATTTTCAGACATGTAATTAAGCTATTCCCACCATCAAATTTTGTCACCTCAACGTATTAGTGCAATCTTTTATTGATATATTGGACCAATTAAGTCTTAGTTATCTGTTCAATGTTTAATATATATAGGTATTAAAAAAATATACTATATATTAATAAATAACAATAAAATCATTACGGGTCAAACTCCTGTTGAAAAAGTAAAAAATCTCAGTGAACAGTATTCACGGGGGTGTGACGGCGCGTGTGAAAATATCATGGGAACCTCTCTGTAATAGACTAAGGAGGATAGGGTGGCCATCTTATCTTACTAAATCTAAGATAATTTTTATGAGATTACAAACTTAAGCACAAACTATAATTAGAAAAATTAAACAATCACATGTGTAGACAGACTCCCATATATGTGTACTATACTTTCTTACAATACGTGGAATCTGCAGAGACTGACATTGTAACGGTTAGTTAATTATTGCAATGTGTGTTAATACAATTTCGTTTTACAAATACATATAAAATTTAGTAACATTAAGAATAAGTATTGCTTAAAGTATCTATTTGATCTAAAGGAAATTATTTAAAATTCCCTCATCGACCTAATGTAGCAGGAATTATAAGCAAAATAATTTTAAATAATTTCCTTTAATATGGATTTCCGCAAAGAAACGCCTGAAACAATCAATTCTATTTGATCTGTCAAAGTGACAAATACGAGATCTGTCACTTTGATAGATCATATCAATATTTTGGCAAAGACATGCTTTAAATAAATTAACCTTTATGAATATTGTTATACGTGCTTATTAAATGTCCTAATTTTATTGCAAATCATTGTCATACTACTTTACATTTAAAACAATGTTTTTTCGAAGTCTCCTAAACAAAGCAAGGAATGCTCGCGCTAGTACAACTATTTTATTAACTATTGTTAGGTTCAGAGGCGGCTCTAGCCCATGTAGCCCCGCATGCAATTAAAACCCTGGCGCCCTCTGGTGGATGCGCGGTCAAAATCCTTTTAAGGTTGATTTCATGTTAAAACAAAAGTTATTATTCTGTGAGGAGAAAATAATAGACTTAAATAAAACGTCATATAGAAATTTATATTTGGCACGAATTAACGCAAACAATAAATATAATAAAAATGAACGTTTTAAAATTGAAAAATGTGACATTTTTCTTAATTAACCTTTATGTATAAACTTTAATTCTCACAAACATATTTGTACTAAAAAACGTCTTACCAGCTGATTAATATCGCAATGTGCGGGAAATTCACTTAAATGAACACATGCTTTAGTTATTAAGAGTGAAACTAAAATGTAGCTTTCAGGTTTGCAGTAATAAGTCAGTAGTATTAATATACAAAAAAATAAACATCTCAGGTGCGTATGCGCATCTGCAAGAGCGCACGCTGCATAACGGCACAGTCGCATATATGTGTGTATTTTATTTAGCTGTTAATGTTGTTTAATTTTTATAAATTATAATTTATAAAAATATGTAATAAAATGCACTATAGGAATTCACAAGTTTCATTCTTAACAATTAAATTTTTAATCTTAAAGAATTCAATTTTAGGTTTTAGATTGTTAATAAAGTATATTGTAAATAATAATAAATAAATTCTTTATTGCAAAAAAATAGTAATATTTTTTTGCATAGGCGAGCTTAATTATAGCTACCCTTTTTTTTTTCAAATTCAAATGTCTTTATTGCATGTCACAATTATTTCAGATGTCATATAATTGTCGGTGTGAGCGGTGATATTTGGTGCAATGAAAAGAAAAATAATAACTAAATATACATACATTACAACAATGGCTTATAGCTTTCAAAACGTAGCATCAAAAATAATTAAAACAAACGCAACACTAACCCGCCTTAAAATCTTTTTAATTAATTAGATGACTCGTTAAATTGCCTTGTTTATATACATAAATAATTATGTCAATTGTTAAGATACGTACTGATTTTTTTACATAATTATGGGTACGATCGCGACGAAACATTCGAACGGTTATCAATGTTCACGAAGTACACGCTCAACTTTGTAACTCGAGTCTATAAAACCGAATCGTAAGGTGTAAATTAATAAACAACAATGCTTCCTATTTGTTTATTATATAAACACTTATTTCAGTGCAATAACCCCGCTCGAGTGTACGCTATAATGATTATTTAATATCTAAATAATAGATTGAAAAATTGTGTTTTATAAGCGCTTTATTATGAAGTTTTTCTTTCTCTTTTTTGTTCTCACATTATATTTGCCACTGTCAATTTTATTATATATAGGTATAGGTGTATATATATATATATATATATATATACAGTTAAGTGCACTAAACCATTCTTCGTATTTTTTCTTTTTATTGAGAGCCCAGCATGCGACCACACTCCGCCTGATGTTAAGCTAGAGTGCGGTCCACTAGCATAGACAACAGTCGACTCCACTATGCCGGCTTGAGGAGACGAATGTGCTCTGTCCAAATTGACAGGGCACGCTCCTCTCGTTATCCTGGCTACTTCCAAGCTGACCCCGAAACGCGACAAGGTCACTTGACGGGTGTTCCGCTTAAAAGTGGTGGTACTTCCCCAGGACGACATGCTGGGTTAATTCTTGCTATAGAGTAAAATTCTTCTTCTTCCCTGCAGATCTCCTTCTAAAAAAATTCTAAATTTAGTTAATATAAACTGTTTGTTCATTATGCATTGACGTTTGTCTAATAACAGAGATCATAGTTATAAAAGAAAACAGTTAATGTATGAGGAATTTAAAAGTCGTATATAATTTTATACATCGCTGTTTTTGTACAAACTATCATTAGGGATGTATAAGAAACGCGTCAATAGATGGCTAATTTAGTAATATGATTACTTCTGGGTTTGCTGCGTGCTTTGTTGTCTTTAAGACATTATTATGTTTCTTGTTAATAATACCTACTTACATATTTTTTTAGTGTGTTGTACGTGACTTGTTGTATGTCATCTTTTTTTATTTAAGGATATATTTTTGTCTCTTACTATCTAATTTATTTTCCGTATATAAGAAAAGGATAACAAACCTTGCTGTAACAAAATTTACTCACATCGACATAATTATTAACACAGTCCATGTTATACACTGAACAATTTACACGCATTTTCGATCTTTGGTTCTTCCGAAATAGAGACGTTATTTTTATTTCATTCGTATGTCGGAAAGTGATACAAAAAAAAGTTATATCTCCATTTGTATAAACTGGAAGTGTGACTTAACGCGGAGTACTTTGATACAAGAAGTCATTTCAATATTTTTTTTGTTGTTTGCCATAACTTAACACGAATTTAACTTTTACAATTAACGTAGACAAAAGTACTAAAAGAAAGCATGAATGAAAACTCTAGCTTTAGTACGAAATACATTTAATTTGACCCACAACTGAAGTCTTCAAATTAAATATTAAAACAGTTGGTAGTTATATATTAAATTCCGAAATAGTGTAAAATATAGGTGGGTAGGTTCAAAATGCAACAAATCTTTACGTTGGTAGCATTCCATACTAAATACATAATCTAAGACCGACCCCATTATTTACATTTCCCACAAACTATTCCCGGTTATGCGTGCATTTGTAGGGTTTATCACTGCCTTTTATATTGAACTTTTGACCTTTTGTATATGAAGGTAATAATTTGACCTTTATTTTACGACCTGTATTTTTTTCATTATTGTAAGAGTTCATAAATTAAAAGAGTTTTAAAGAGACATTATTATAGTTATTCAAACTTTAACTATGACAAAGGACGGCAATTAAAAAAGCTAGGAGATAAAGAATATAAAAAGATTTAATGAAAATGTCTTAATCGCGTTTCGGAATCGGTTTGGAAATAGCCAGGTATAACGAGCGTCCTATTAATCTGTGGACGATGTACATTCGTCTCCTCTATTCCACATATTGAAGGCGACTGTCACAAATCAGAAACATGTAAAAAAAGAAATACAAGTTATTAAATATGAACGGGTCAAATTTTAATAGTGGAAGTTGTGATAAAACCCGCGTTTCCTAAAGCGTACCATTCTTTCCTTTTTATTTACCTTTTAATGTTTATTCAGTGACTTAACAGAAGTCATTATGTATCGAGTAGTATCAAGTGTTAGATTCGTATTAATGTACTTTTTTTAAAACAATATTATTGTACTTTAATACCTTTTTATGTTAAGACGGAATTTAGATATGTTTTTTTACTCGAAGATTCATTACGTTTGCATTTGTTTTTTATTTTTGAAGTCTAATGTTCTGAAATTAGCTTTGATGTGTGCGTTGAGTGTGGTCTTAAATAAAAGCGTGTTCAGCTGCAACAGGAAGTTTGCGGATAGCAGCAATGTTAGTTCAGTCTGTACGGTCAAGGAACTTAACTTATGACCTGCCTATTATAAATACATATATTAAAATCTCTGATATGGATTAACTATTGCACGCAAAATCTAAGACATGACTATAATACAATGTACTAAAAGTGTTTTTGTTTTAATAAGTTTTTAAATTTCCTTTATTTCCAGGTTACAGCGCAGGAGATAACGCCAAAGACAACATGGTTATGAATCATAATATTAACAGGTGAGTTTAAATGTTTATGGAATGCACAGCTAAGTGTATTTATTTACAATTACAAACAACTTCGACCATTACCACTTTGAAAATATTGTAATGATGAATGAGGCAAAAAATTGTTATTTAATTATTTTAATCCAAACAACGTCCTGAAAGATTTGTTATAAGCGCTAGACATGCGGGTAAATATTTCTACCTACAGTAGCTAAGGTTAAATTAGTGCATAATGAATATATTTTACGTATTTTTTAATACTACAAACAGAATTAAAATTGATTTTTAGTCAAGAAACAGTTATATTTTAATGTTATTTAGATTTAAAATTATTAATAATTTACCATATTAAAACAAAAGTTTTTTTGTTTCGAATAAACATTGTTGTCACCAACTGATAATTCTTTTCTCAAATAAGGTTTAACTACAAACAATAGAATTAGATGCAACCCCCAAATTCCAAGAAAACTCATCCCTTTATCACTTCATAGAAATAAAATTTACTTTAATAGTCAGAAATTTAGAGTGTTAGTATATTTTGAATAATGTAATTGTTAAAATCCATTGTTAATGACTTCATTTGATTTCCTGTGACTAAAGCATTATTTAAAACAACAATAGCGTTATAATTAACAACAATTAATGACCTTTAAAAAGACGGTTAAAGCCTTACGTCACTGGTACTATTGTACACACGTTTAAAAAATATTTTTTTAAATAATATTTTTGCGGGTCAAAATTTACGGGTCGTATTCGTAAAAACCTAATTTCATAATAACAACGTAATAGCAATTAAGTTTACTTAGCAAATTGTATAAACAACAAAAAATTCGACCCATTTTTATAAAAGATCAAATGTGAAATAGGTATACATTGAAATTTACTTAAATAGAAAGCGTGGTACACGTGCAAAACTGATACTCGATATCTCATAATAGCTTAAGTGCATCCCTAGTGTAGTGAGTTAGTGACCCTTGAGCAAATAATACCAATGGAAAGTAGTGTTGTGCTTATGTATAATGTATATACTAAATTTATGTATAATGTTACACCTTTACTATCCGTGTCAGGACAAGAACAAGACAAATATACAAACACGCAGACCTACATATCATATTTATGAGATATTAGTTAATAGAAAAAATATCAATCTTCCACGATATTATACACTACATTAGCCATTGAGTTAAATATATTAGAGAGAATACTAGGACCAAATTATGTACACTATTTACAGCGGACCAATATTTACAAATACATATAAAAAAACATTGTAATTATTTTTTATTTTAATCTAATTATTTTATATATTATATTTTATTATCTATTCTTTGTGGTTCAATGGAATCAGATCATATTCTATTCTATATTTTATGAACAGTAGCGGTGTGTGCTCTCCGTAGTTATATAGACTTATGTACAAATTTTGTTTGACATGTTTTCTCTAATGCATATTTATTTATTTATTTGAGCACACATGGTCTTACAGTCGACCATATATTTAACTCAAATTTTTTAAACCACTGTTTTATTGTTTTTTTTTTGTAGATATGAAAAGTTTAGTCGATATATATTAAAAATATATATAATACATATATATTAAAGCATGCAAGAAATTGATACAAACATAAATAGTATCGATAAAATCGTTGCACATCACTACAAATGGACGTAAACAGTAGCATCCTCTGGCATATGCAGTAACCCTGCAATTTCCTGTCGCATGCAAACCTCGATTGACGTTCCCTCACTGTAAATATAGAAAAATACGCATTATGTAATTATTATCATCCTTTTAAACATAATTTTAAACGACTTCGCTAACATTGTTTTTTTTTTCAAATACTAACTAGGATTTTTTCAGTAGATTTTTTTTTGTATATATTAATTTACAATAAAAATACAGGAGTAATAACATTATCAGAATTACTTATTAATGTTACAAAAATTTGCGATGAAAAATCTTGTCTAATTTTTTGTTGTTCGAAGGCTAAATTACTCATTGTGTGACAGTCACTATCTATTTTAGAGTTTACTGAGAAATAGTTTCAACGCTGGCCTATTATTGCTATGACGGAAAAAAAAAACAAAAAAAGAAAACAAATGCTATTTAGACTAAAACTATCGAATTTGATAATAGAACCTCTCACAAATATCATACCAAATTAAAGCTTACATTTATTAAAAATTATACATATGGTATACGTCTCGTGATAATGTAATTATAAGAAAAATCTAGGTCTCTTGAAATTGTATGTATTTTTAGCACCAATCTGCACGATGCAGTGAAACGAACGAACGATGTCACTTTTATAAACACGTCTCTTTATAAATAAATATATGTATATACGCATGCTTCTCCCATATTATTACAACGAATTATTTTTATCAACGGGATCACCGTTGAGAGTAGTATGGATATAAGTTACAAAAATAATTTAACTACCCGCCATTATGGTTGCCGATGGCAAAACTTTTAAAACGCCAGATCAAATTAATTAAAATACACGCAATAATAAACCGCATAGTTTTTAAAATAACTATTACACCACTTTACTAAAAATAACTTGAGGAGAAAACTGATAGGAACTAGAAAAATAGTAGGGTAGTTTATGATAATCGTCTAAAAAGAAAAGCATATCCATGTTAATCTTACTTTGTGCCTGGGATGCGGCTGGCAGGCGTCCGAAACAGCACCCAGTCGACGCGGTAGTCGCGACGTGTCGCACGCGACAACGATATCGAACGAAATCTAGATTTGAATTTTTATTAGATCGTAGTTCGAAATTCGAATGTAGTTGACAGTTAACATACTTTTTAATTTTAAATTAGCAGTGATTTTAAGAAATATAAGTGCGTAATATAAATGAAAGTTGCGATTCTATGAATCTTTTTGTGAATAGCGTGCTAAATAGTGATTTGGCCTAATTTAATTAGCAAATAATATTACGTGAAACAGCTGGATTTATGCGTGTTTATGTTAATTTATTACAAAAATGAAAATTACTTTATATAACGAAACAATAGATTGGGAATTAATTAATTACCTACTTCGTTATTTAACTCGTAGCTGCCATTTCATTACTTATTTAAATACACGAAGAGTATATTTTATTATTATAATACCAAAATAACACGTTCTTATATATCGTATTACTTACTAATAAAAAATCATCGTTCTTTCTTGAACGTAAATAGAAGTCAATAACAAAATAACATGAAACAATTGATTGAAATCCTATACCAAATTCTTTAGAAAAATAATAGGAAAATAATCAAAATACTACCAAATACCATTATACCACTTGTCATTTTTTTATTGAAGCTCGGCATGTGACCACATCCCTGGTGTTAAGCTAGAAACGGGACAACTGCTACTTCAGAGATACTACTAAATTCACAGACAGCGACCACGTCCGCTATGCCGGCTTCCACGTTATACTCGACTGCTTCCAAGTCTAAGTAGGCCACTTACAGGTAGTTACATTTGAAAGTAAAGTGGTGGAATTACCCTAGGACGGTAGACTGGGTTAATAACCATCATCTGTCTGATATCTCACCATCATAGTTGATATCATTAGTACAATATCTTCACAGTCAACATATACTATTATATCTACAGAAAAAATGATAAATTATTCTGTAGTTTTACTCAAAATCAGGTGACCTGAATCTTTATAACCTAATAAAGATATATCTAGGTCTCCATTTGCTATTTAGTCCAGTTTAGGTTTGCGCTGCCAAAAACCTCAATCGAATAGAGTACTCTTTTTTATCAATCTGTTTTGTTTTATCAATTTATGACAAATTTCTTCGATCGTTAAATAATCTCTTGTTATTATATCTCCGAGCTTCTACAAAATCACAATTTTACAACAGAGCGATTTAAAGTTGTTATTGTGCATAGTTTGTTTGTGCAGTTTCTTCATACAATACAAATAAAAAAATAATTTCTGAAACCATTGAGGATTATTTTTTTCCTATGAAATGGAGATATATTGATAGTACATATATTCTTGACCATCACACTTCCTTCCTATCTTACGGTACTATGTTGTGATACGATTTTCCTCAGCACATCTACGATCTATTTAAAATATCATAATATATTAGACTATTAATTAAGTAATGATCAGGTTGTTCACATATCAAATTAGACTCGAGTGTCATTTTTGATTTCCCCAAATTCCCTTAACCAACTCCGATTATCTCAAAGGTTCCTTGTTGACTGGTAGAGAATACTACTTTATAGGACCGCATTGGATACATGTGCATAAAAGTTTTTAATTAAATCTGTGATTAGATTTAGGTGTGTTACGAAGGTTACATACAATAAAGTCGTTTGAAGGATCATTGGCCACATTATAATTCATTGAAGCATAACTAACTGTTGTTAGCTAATATGACACTATAAAAGTAGTTTTAAAAACACACTAAAACTCATAGGAGCGGTACAATTTACATCAATTTATCTGCAAACATCGCAGTAGATCCCCGATCCAGAGTTAAAACCGAATATTACCGAGAAAAGCCGAGGTATGAATACCTAGATCATCAATGTATCTTTGAAATAGTTCGAACAATTGTGTTATAAATAAAAAAAAACAACTATATCGAAGTTGAAAGACAAGAAATTAACAACTTAAGTAAGCTTTAAGTAACCAATTAAAAATTAAACTCGTTCAGTTAATAAGTGACAACAATAACCATAAATCGTTCAATAAGTGTGGTGAAGTAATCAATTAATGAGAATTCGAATTCAGTGCCAGTACCCTTTTAAGCAGTCTTTTTTATAATCGAAATAAAGCAGTATTGATATATGATCTAACTAATGTAAAAGATTTTATGTGGCTTATTACCGCGTTCATTTTTTAATTATTTTTTCAGTCTAATATTCCTGAGCAAGACAAATATTTCCTAATATAATTGTACATACTACGTGGGGCACAGGAACTTCCCACATTTCAAAAGGCTGGTGAAAAAAAACTATATGAGATATTAAAAAAAAATGGCAGGAGGGTAATGTACATTCACGTTTAGTGTAGATCTTGTTGCCCTAAATTTTACACACCCAAGACAAAATTGACGACACTGCGATTTTTTGAAATGTGGGAAGTTCCCGTGCCCCGGCCTTATTTTTAAATAAATCAATGGATATTTGTTTCAGAGCTGATTTAATATGTTTGATATGGACATACATAATACGTAAATATACACAAATTACAGCTAATAATTTACACAGAAATAATGTTAACAATAATAAAGAAAGAGAAGAAACTATAACTATTATATTTCTTTCTTGTTCTATTCTATTTCCTTAACACTTCTAGGTATTTAAAAAAAAACTAAAACATAGATGTCAACGTAGCTTTCAGACAACATCGCTTCTCAATATAGAACTGACACACTTAGCTATACATTAGTTTTATTTTAATCTTTATTACTAGTGTCTTAAAAACTATTATCTCGCTGTTTATTGTTTAGACGTATAACTAAATTTGTGATTATTCACTTTAAAATTAATTACGTACGTCCCAAGTGAGTAGTACTGCAAATTACTGTATTAATATCAAGGGACATTTACAGTAAAAACTCCTTATCTGTGGGGTATTTGTATGGAATTATACAACGAATATAAAAACCGTGAATTTAGTCGCTGTAATGTTTGTTTTCTTTATTAAGTATTTTAACACTAGATTTACCAGACCAGTCAAAATGATGTTGCAGGATCAAATTAAAATTCCTACTGCAGTAACATTTTTTTAATTCTTCTAATTATTATATATATATATATATATATATGAAGAATACTAGTTTTATGAATTTTATATTATATATATATATATTTGTAAGGCATAAATATATACTTTTTTGGTTTATGAAGAAATATATATTTAAGCTGGTAATAATAATATTACCAGTAATAATAATATTTAAGCTGGTAAATCTAGTGTTAATGCCTATTTATTTTATTTGGTAAATAGCGAATGATAGTATGTATAGTTTTGTATCCGCGAATGAAAATAAAGTCCAGTCGCAAATGCTGGTAAGTGATCGAATTTTTTAAAGTGAATATCAGAATCGCGAGTAAAGAGATTTTACTGTACTAGTGTAGTAACTTCAATGAAGTAGTAATTTGCTAATTAGTCAACTAGTTTTGCATTTTCAGCTAACGCTTTTATACCTACTAATAAAATGAGATGGGCATTGATTTGCGTTTGTTGAATAAAATATTTGAACGTATAATATTTATTTATTAATTTAAACAGGATGGGGCATGGGATCCTCCCACATTTCAAAAGGCTAGTGAAAGAAAACTATATGAGATATTATAAAATATATATTTGCCATTATATAATACACTAAGATTTTATATTTATATTTATAGAATACACTAAGATTTTTTTTAAATGTGGGAGGTTCCCGTGCCCTACCCTCTATATAGGTGATTAAGTTGAGCATTTGTAGTAGAAAATGCGGTAGTATAATAATAATAATAAATCCTTTATTGCAGCGGTTCTCAAACTTTTTTGGCGAAGGAAAAAGCCTTAATATAATTATAAAAAACTGATTTATATGTATTTATGAATAATCATATTGCAATGTAATATTACGTAATATTTAGTTGGAATATTTAGATGTAATCTTATAATCTCCCTTTGGTAGGTATTTTTTGCAGTATTTTAGCCCTAGGGTTCCGCGGAACACACTTTGAGAATGGCTGCTTTATTGCTTTAAATATAATAATACTAATACAATTTAACACATAAGAGACTAGTGCAATTGGTAATCGTATCACTAAAAGTAATTTCTTCCAGATAACCAATTAGTATCTACTAAGTACTATATAAGTTAGTAGAGTTAGCTCTTGGTTGGATAAAAAAAAATACCTTCTGAAAATTATTAATATGGTGTTCTGGTGTATGTCTTCTGCCTGAGGTAGTAAGATACTGGAATGAATTGATAATGTAATTTTTGTAATAGAGATAATTCTTATAGTAATGAATAATGATTATGAATGTTGTGGGAATGCTACTACTGTATGTCACTTCCCGTCGCATTTAGATAAGAAACCGAGAATCCTCTGAACTCTAATCGTACTAAATTCTCAGAATCTAACTACACACTCATTTTGGACGTATTTAAACGTACTTAGTAGACGAACTAAGCTAAATTTAGATGCCATTTAAAAAATATACATACATACGTTTCGAGATCAGTTTGAAAGCAACTGAGTAACATTTATCTGTCTGTGGTAGAGACAATTGCGGCTTCACTCAAATACCGTACTCAATATCAAGTTGATATAAATCTAGGCAAAGAATTACATTGTAAAATATAGGTATATAAAAAAACAAGTTGAGTCCAAAATTAACCTTGTTTAGGGTCCATAAAATCCTAATATGGTTGTTTATTTAGCCGTGTATTGAGAGCATGGGTCATTGATCATTGGCTACCCACAGTATTATACACTTTTTAAAGCTATGACTCAAGTGTAGCGGTTTTTTTTTAACTCGAGTAACCTTACTTATTTGTAAAAGTTTACAACTAGGGCTTCTATTGTGGATAATTTTGCTAATATATTAGTTTATTGCCTTATTTATGTATAGAACTAGTTATTAAATGTATTCCTTCCTAAGCTCAGTATCGATCTTTTAATCTTCTAGTCCGTATTTCAAACATTGATTTTAATATATGAGATATAAGCTTCTTTAAGTAACTAACATCGTTTTAAATTTCTTTGTCACAGCATCTTCGTTAAAGTAATGGTAAGTTTAGTTGTAAGTCAGAATTCGATCACCGATATCATATTTCTAAGTGGGTATTAAAACTAAGTAATAATCTTTTCCGCCAACTGGTCTATATGTAGTGTGAAGAATGTTATTGTTTGTTGAGTAAATACGGTGTTTGAAACATATGAATAGGTTAATGTTCCACTCAGAGTCTAAGTTTTTTAAGCGATAGTTCACTGATACATTCAAGTTAACTGCTACTGTGGTGTTATCCTGGGACAGCAAATTCTTAAACAATTGCGATAAATAATTATTAGGTATAATTTCGCTAGACGAGACCAAAATATCAATTGGGTGTTTAGTTACAGAGAGAGAGAGAGAGAGGGGGGGGGGGGGGGATAAGAATTTTAGAAAGGCTAAGGTAGTTCATGGCACAAAAGATGTTGGGAAACACTGGTTTAATATTTATCAGTCTGCCTGCCCCTATTTAAAGGTTGAAATTCGTGATTAATTAAGAAATAAATAAATAGTTGACGTGTTACCAAATGTGCTCTGAGTGGATATTGCTCTGTGGTTTGGAGTTACAAACGTAGGGTATATGAGTCATCGAGCATTGACTTTTAAACTAAACACTATTGATGGAGAAACACACAAGTTATTGTATGATTTACGGGTATGTTCCAATGAGAGTTAAGGATAAAAATAATCAGTTGTCTAAAAGCAATGTCACATAATTATTTTAACTTATTATATTGTAATTTAAGTATTTTTGATACCATACAAATATAGGAATATAAAAGTATATATTAGAGTAAATATGTCAAACGAAATTTGTGCCAAAACCAACAATAAATAAACCATACTATTATGCGTAAACTAAATGGGAGATAATAATACCTAATTAATAGTTAATTAGAATTTTGATTTTGGTATTATTTTAAAACAAAACACGCGCTTAAAAAGCGCTCGTGAAAATACGCCTTTAAGGAAGTTGCTTTAGAGCAATTATGCGGAACGTCAGTAATCTTGTGGGACCATAACATATTCCCACGAACATTTTATTTTTTATTTGCGATTTTATGTTGCTATTTCTGAAATATTCCTTACTTTTAAATGCTTATCAGTGTTATTTAATTAGGCCTTACACAATTAAAATGTGTTATTTGAAAGACTTTTATTATTCCATTCATATTAATTTTCTTGTAATGTGAGGCATAGTAATTAGGGTCATCCATAAAATACGTCACACGAATTTGATGATTTTTGACCCCCTCCCCCGTGCTTGTCACAGCTGGTCACATTTGTAAGATGGTGACGTCAGTCGTCACATATTTTGCAATTTTACGCCTAGAAATCATTAATAAATTAAACTTTCATTTAAATTCTTTTTTAATAAAATCAACATACATTTTTAATAAATCATACATATGAAAATTAACAAAATATTGTTTTAATATTTGGATATATTATATTTTATTTATTTATTTATTACTTAATAATAATAAAAAAAATAATACAGAGTAAGTGAGTAAGGACATGGCGGCCTTATCGCTAAGAAGCGATCTCTTCTAGGCAACCAAAATTTTGAAATGTGATGTCACGAAATTTAGGACCCCTTCCCTCCTCTTGTCACACTATGTCACACTTTGTTGACCTCCCCCTCTTTATGGATGTCGCCTTATTAGTCTTAATTTTAAATGTTTTATTAAGATTACTCTAAAGATAAACTACAATATTTTATTTTTATTTGAATTTCTTAATGGGGATTATTTGGTAATTGTTTGACGTTGTATTAAATATGCACGTCGCTTCGTACTACAACTAAACAATATTAGTCCACTGGGCTTATAACGTAAGTGTTGTTAGTGTATTAACACTAGAACTATAACAATATGACCGGTTTCAAAAATTCTTCACAAGACTTTTATGTAAAACCTTACTCATTATTTTTTGTAAACGACTCTGCAATAAATTTATTGAATTATATTTAATACTTTGCAAGGACAAGTCATCCGGTCATATTGACCGACTGGTAGTTCTAGTGTTAAATCCATATTATTCCAGTCAGAGGGAGAGTAAAACTTAACCAAATATAATAACACTGCATATAATAAACAAAAAAATCTTTAAGTAGTAGCTACAACAAATGAATTAAAATGTAACCCTAAGCATGGAGTCGTGTTGAAAATGATAGCTTCATGGTGGTCTAATATAACAATTAGAATAAGAACCCGTTGTAAGATTTCCAACGACCTACTTAAAGGGTTAAGTTTGTTTATTTTCTATCAATGTTAGTGTAAATATTTTGTTATTACGGGTTAGATATACTTGGATGTTTTAATGACGTATACAAACTTTGTATCGGATTTTAATGAGGGTCAATGTTCTATCATTTCTATCAATATTGGGACTAACCAATTTCAAAATGATTCGTAGAACTTTATTGTTTAGTTTTCTATTGGTTTCTTTTATTTCTCATTTAAAATAATCAAAATAAACATGCTAGTTTTAAAATAAAGTAAATATACTTTTCATTATTTTGTATTATTTAAAAGTTATGTATATGATTGTTTTTTGTTTTTGCTAAACACGGCCGCCATCTTGAATTTTGGAAAAGGACGGTAGTCGTGTCTGGAATGATCGTTCTGTTGTTGCTGATTGAAATACAATTAGTGAGTGATATTTTTAACGAAACAAATAAAATCAATATTTTTAATTCTTTAACACTATTCTTTTTAATTACCTGTAAACATTTTAATATAATTAGTTATTTTCTTTATCTTGTCATGTGCTTAGAGGATTAAAAACAAAGATTAATGCCTTTAGTATAATCTCTTAAATTGTCAATCGTGTTTTAAGGGAAACCAAAAATAAAATATACTTGAAATAGACAATGTGAGTTCGTATTCATCCCTGTCCGCCCACATGTCCTAATTCTTAGAATACATTTTTTTGGACCTCACACGGAACGTTTGTACTCGTTTGTGGTCTTGATGAGTTTTTATGCGGTTTTTTATACAATAACACCATAAAGTACGTCGATTTGTGTTCAATGTACAATTCTCTTTTTTAACGTTACTTTTAATTTAAAATTGAATATAATTTGCAACGTATTCTTTATTAATTACTTACTGATTTTTAATCCGATTTAACAATAATCAAATTGAACGCTAGTAAGCCGCATAAAGCTTTTTAATTCGTCACCATTTACTATACCTTCAATGTTGTAACTTCTTTAGCTTTTAACAATATTATTGAACATATCGTAAAGCAAAGAGGGAGAGGAAGAAACAAAAATGTAAGAACTGTAAAAAGAAAAAAGATGTGATAGTGGAACTAAAGACGGAAAAAATGTTTTAATATTTTATTAAATTGCTAGTTATTTCCCCTAGTAACAAGACAAACTAACAATTATTATACAAATGCGTTAGTTAAAATGCATACAATGTTTTAGGACTAAAACTATTGTCGGTTAACGATTGGTTATGGGCAGAGAATAATAACTACTTATGGCCGGTGACTTAATTTGGGATGCGAAGTACGAGCTTTATCCGTAACTATCCTATCGGTTCTCTCGTTTAAACTATAATATGACCTGCGGGACCACTCAGGCACGTCCGAAGTTTCGTGATAAGGCCGTCACTTCTGTAACTTACGTAAATTTTGACACATAAGCCGGAAAAAAACGCGTCGACGTAGGTGTGACAATGTGTGACAAGGGGAGGGGAGGAATCCTAAATTTCGTGACATCACATTTCAAAATATAATATATCTACGTATTACAACATAATTTTGTTAATTTTCATACGTATGTTTGACTTTATTAAAAAATAATTTAAATAATTATTTCATAATTTCTAGGTGTAAAATTGCAAAATATGTGACGTCACACTAGGTTTCTCACAAGTGTGACAATGACGGGGGAGGGGGGTTAAGAAATCATGAAATTCGGTTGACGTAGTTTATGTATGGTCCCTTGCGATTTATAATATTATAATGCTAATTAAAGATGTTATTCCTAGTTTGGGTTTCTTTTTATTAAATTAGACATGCTAGAGAAGACGCCAATAACGACGAAATGTGTTAAGAGCAAAGATTATTCAACCAAAGAGATGCATTTCTCTCCAGTGAGCCGTAGCCCATAGCTGCAGCCCTATTCTTCCCGTGTTTTTTGGCCGAATTCCTTTTCTATTAATATCCAAAAAAGGTCATTTTGTAGTTACATAATTACATTCTTAAACTTCGGGATCTTTTTATGAGTCACGCGTTTCAAAATGGCCTTTTTTATAGTGAGAAATTACTTATTTTGTTTAGTTGCTTATGCACACGATTTTGTGCTGAATTCAGGTGTTTTTAAATTGTTATAAGGGTGAAGTTTGTTTACTTTTTTCATAGCATTGATGGTGGCTGTAACCTTGAACTCTGCTTACATCTGTAACTTATGTCGTTATTTTAAAACTGAACTTTTACAAAAAGCGTCAAAAAGTTTTCAAAATGCTTAGAACAAAATTGTTACACTAAGATGTTTTGTACAGCAGCCTAATGCTATGTTTTATTCGAATATTTTTATTATTTGAAATTCAAAATATAAAACTCAAATAAAAAAAGACCTTTAAAATTTTGTATTAGAAACAAAATTCCGTATAAATTTCTTCAATCATATAGCAATAACTGCATTCTGTCACGTAGCTCCTTTGAATTACCTATTGTGACCTACAGAATGGTTTTCAAGCGGGTAATTTATGAATTATAAACGTTTACAACAATGTTCTAACAAACATATTAATGTTTGAAATCCCAAACTACTAGACCGATGACGCCGTTAGCTTTTACTATCAAGATCTCAATAATCCACCTTTATCAATGTAAAGGATAGTTTTGTTAACGTTTTAACAATTAGGAAAACAAAAGAGAACAGAATTAGAGATAGAAAGAGAAAGGGTATTTGTTTTCAAGACTCCTTTCTTTTGTTCTTCTTGCTGTGAATTTTAAACATACTTGTATATTTTACAAGTGTCAATAATACATGCAAACTCTAGCTTAACATCAGGTGGTTTGAGGATGTGCAGCATTTGTTAACGGAGTGTTTGCGAAGCCAGAAGGAGAGGGAGGCGCTGATGAGAAAGCACAAAGTCTGCGGGCTGGATGTCGGTTTAGTGCAGTGCAGACCATCGGGCTGAACCAACATCGGATGTGTGTTGGGATTTCTGCAAGATGGTTCGTCAGCGGCTCCCTCTCCTTTAATTTCAAGTTTTGTAGATTGAGTTAATATTACAAAAAAAAAACAGATAAAAATCAAAGTTGTTTTTTATCTATAACACGGTCAGTAGAAAATCGATATTTAATAGTGATAAATTTCCCAAAACCGTTATCTATTTTCTATATCTTTATATTTATTTTATAATCAGGTTAATTGATTAGATATATTACTAACATAACATTCGTAATATAACATTACAAACATTTGATATTTAAAAGTCACATCGCATTTTAGTTAAAATATATATTTAAAAAAAATGTATTAAAAATTATAATAAATGAGAAACGTCATAATCAGCCAAAAAATGCCGATTGCATTGGATCCGTTCAGCCAACCAGAATGGAGTGATTCGAGTGATTCAGGAGGACCACCGCCTCTTCCTCAATTGGGTTACTTTATGCCCGTGAGATGCCAATGTGACAGATCGTCGCGTCATATGTGTCGGAGAAGACGAAGGTAAGGGTTTTTAGACGATGAATGGAGACGTGTTCGAGAATCACTTTACTATAAACATTTATATCTACTGATTTGACGTTTTGAATTTATTTTGGTTATATACTAACTGTATATAGTATCATTTATGTTTTAAACATACAAGATAACTTCTAAATTCGAATTTTCGACAGTTACGTCGACCCATTTAGGATCGTTATTTCAATCCTTCTTTAATACTAGTAGTTACGATAAGTGTACAAAAAGTATTAATGAATTTCAGATTTATTTTTTTAATATCGTCTTAGGACGACTATTTTGGCAGTTGGTCCAAAAACATTAGATACTAAATACATACCTTTATTGTTGCAGAGAATCTCCCCGTTCTCGTCGGTCGGTCTCACAATGTTCCTGCAACAGTATTTCACGGCGCTCGTCGGTTGCCGCGTCACCCCAACCTCTGCCGACCCTTAATAATACTGTTGAAATGTACGTGGAACCTGTCGTCGAAGATGTAAGTACATTCTCTTTCATAATTAGTATGGAAACGTAGTAGGGAAAATTAAACTAATTTTTTCAAAAAATGGGCTCTTTAGTTTAAAACAGTGTTTCCCAAAGTGAGCCCCACGCCCCACAGGGGGGCAATTCGAAAATGGACTCAACACGAGTGTAACCCTTTCGCTCCGGGTCATTTAAATGCAATACTAGATTTTGGTGCCAAATTTAACGAAAAAAGCAAATTCCTAAATAATTGCGGTAAATAATATCAACTGGGTGTTTGGTTACATAAGGGGGGCATAAGAATTTTAGAAAGACTGAGGTGGGGCATGGCACAAAAAAGGTTGGGCAACACTGGTTTAAAAACAAACGTAAAAAATAAGTTATTTGTTCCATATAAATATGTCTAGGATTCGCATTCTTTGTATTAAGAATAAAAGGCAAAGTATCAAAAAAAGCAAAACTAAAATTAAGAGCACAAGAATACATAAAATTTATTTACAAAAACACATATTTTTCATGATCGAGCATCGACTTTCAAAGTGTCCGATCAAAATTCTAAATTATATTTACTCAATACACGCTTCATTGATTTGACAATTTGTTCCGGTTTACTGTAATAATATTTGTATTGGACGCTCCCTTCTTCATTATAAATCGAATGATCAACTCCGCCATTCGGTGACATGAAGAATATTCTGGAAATAAAACAAATGAATTTGAAAGTATGCGATCGTAAAACAATGACTTAAATATATTAGAGAAGCATAAAAAAACTAATGTTAATTTGACACGTGATCTATGCGCCTAATGGGACTTATATATTAAAAACGCTATTATTATATTATCGTAAATAATAATAAACAAACAAAATTAATAAATAAACAGTTTTAATTGAATAAAGCGTTTTTGGTTCTGCGATACGCCGATAGGTTCGCATTGATTGAAAATATTAAATTATTTAAATAACTTAGCTTTTGAAAAGTTGAATTAAATTGTAGTAAATGTGATAATTATTCGAAAATATCTTTTAAATTAGCTATCTCGATTAATAAAATTATAATTTAGTTATCCTGACAAAAATCAAAACCTATGATTATATTTTTATCTTATAACATAATAAGTGAATTTCTGTATTTCTTTTTGAGTAATTAAATGTCTTAAATCTTAATATCTCTTAATTCTTTTGTTTATTTAATTCACTTATAACTTTTCTTCATAAATATATTTATGTATTTAAGTATATGTTATTATTTATTATTTTGTGTATTTTTTCATTGCACCGAATATCACCGCTCACACCGACAAAGATTAGCTGGTAGATAATGCCGACGGCATTAAGCTCCCTTATGTGCAATTTTTTTATGCAATAAAGAACTTATTATTATTATATCGTACCTAGGTATGTAAGTCCCATCCGGTGAAAAATTCTTATCAGACGGTTCATCGTCGTCCATTAAGTTGACCATAACAAAATGTTTACTTAAATCGTGAATCTCATCTGAGCTCGCAAACTTGGGCTTTAAATTGTTACACGCTGTACACCAAGATTTGTGTATGATGACCATGGCTGGCTTTTTATGATTTGTGGCTATTTTTCTGCCTGCAAAATTGAAATTTAAACATATCTATGTACATATATTTTGAGACGTTTGTTACTGTGGAAAATAGGTACCTGATTCTAAAGATCCAGCCCAAATATACTTTTTCCCAAAACCATTATCGCGTCCATCGAGGCCTACGCATTGACATGTGCCTAAAATAGTAAAGCAAAAGCTTTTGATCGAACGGGGAAATATCATGCTGAATCATGAATATTAAGTTAAAATTCACATTTTATTTAAAAAATATCACAATAGATTTTGTTGACACCACATCTTGTCAACTTCAAATGAAAATGCAAGAATCTAGGCGTTTGCCGCAAATTTTTGAACAAAAAGGTACAACTAGCACCCTCTATACTTCGTTCTACAAAACTCGTACAGGATTATGTTTAAAGTATGTTTATGTAGTACACCCGATTAATCATAGATGGCGCTAAAATTTAAAACAATTATACGAATAAATGTCTACTTGACTAATTATTTTCATATACATAAATACAATTATTAAATTTATTTCATATTTATCATAAACATGAAGACTTAAGCAAAGAAATGTCTACCATATTGTAGAATCAAAATGATATTGTGTAATGTAATAGTGTCTAACACAACCACTAGATGGCACTGCAAACTTTGAAGTAGTTAATATTATTTTTAAAACATAATACTTTTAAATCTTAATAATGTAAAGATGATATAAAACTGTCTTCAAGTTTTTAATCTAGATGCTACATCTCTACAAAAAACGGTTAAAAAATAACAACTTAGATAGATGCTCACTCACGATATACGAAAACTAGAGCCATAAAACATTTTTTGTATAATTTACGAGGTTTAAGCTCCTACATATCAATTAAGCGATGTAATTTGAAGAATGACGAATTGCCTTTAAACCAAACTTTATAATATTAAAAAGCAATCGAAATGTATATAAAATTGACGATACCAATATAAAATATTGGGTTGAAAATTAATATTCTATGTAGTAGGTAGATCAGGCTCTCAATCGAAGCGATTTCTTTGCAATCAGTAGTTTTTTCCGCAAATATACAAGTGTGACTACATCCCTGACTATTTTTCGCCGATTTTCTTTTGGGTTCGAAGCTCATACCCCCCTTTTCTTTTGTTACATGAATAATAACAATAATAATTTGATGTAAAGATTGATACTTAAATAAAATCTTGTAATATCGTGCGTGACAATAAAGTATCCAGTAACAGCATCCAATAGTAAATTACGACAACAAATATTCATGTTTCTTACTTTTTAAACTTATTCAAGTGGAACGGCGCGCGTTTTTCTCTACTTTTCAAATAGCGCATCCAATACGCTGGAAAAATGTACACATGATAATTTACGGGTTAGTCTGTCTTTACTATAATAAATTCGACTCATGGGACGAAATTAATTTGAATGCTGTCTGTTTAGAGTTAAATATTTGTTTTAATATTATTTACTTTAAAATTTTTAACTTTTTCTGTTAACAAATAATAGGGCTTAATTTGTCTAAAATTCGAACTCGACTACAAAATTAATACGTCAATATAGACGTATTACATAGTGCATTGGCACAAGCAATAAATGTTGGTGTACTGACTAACCTTTTATCGCTTTTTTATTTTATTTTTAAATAAATATATATATACGTCTATATAACCCGACTAGACAATAGTTTAACTGCGAATATTTTCTAACTAAACTAAATTCTTGATTCGTCGTAAGGACGAATATGAACATGGACGAAATGATAAATAACACATATTGAGTGCGTGTTTCTATCACAATAATCTTCATATTAAATTACAAACAGAGTAGTTCGGACGTAAAATTTAAAATAAACAAGATCGTCGTTCCGGGGTGCTAAAGATTCAAATATTTGTACAAATATTTATCATTTAGAAACCTCGCAACATGTTTGGGGAAGTAGCTTATTTTTGCAATTAAAATAGGTTATACTTAATAACGCGAGTGTTTGTAAGTGTTAATAATGTATCAAGGGAGGAATCGAAGTTTGTATGGGACTGTGCGGTCCATGGTGCCTGCGAGAGCTACCCCGATAGCGAGCATCGAAGACGTCTTGTATCAGACACCTTATTTTTTCCACATACCGCCTCCTCCGCAACCGCCTGCCACGTTCCCCGGGAGAAAGAGGCGGAAACGGGTATTTATTAATAATTTTTATTTCATTTTATGTTTGATTACCGAGTTTACACTAGAATAACGGGTAGTCCGCCCACTTGGTCCATACTCAAATGGCACAATATTGAATGTGTTTATATTAATCTATCTAGCTTTACCTATAGTAGTTACCAAGGGTGTTAAGGGGCACCGAGCGACTCTTTTACTCTATACAATAATTGCTTTTGTTTCAATATAAAATCAGCATTAAAAGAATTTGACACCCACTAGAGGGCGCCGGGTATTGATTGCACACGTTTAGTATTTGGTTAAAACATTCTGAGAAGTTACTGGTTTCTCTTTATGTGTAATATTCTTGAAAAAATGATTAAAAATTAGATCCCCAAAGCCAAAGATGTGCATCATCACTTTTCCTTAAAGGATTTGTATACAGGAAGCCTCGTTTTACGGCAGTCAAAATTTTGACACCATTCCTCGTTTTAACAGTAAGATTCGTTTTACGTCGCGGAAATGTGTCTCGTTTTATGCCGTTTCGTTTTGCGTCATTATTCTTTAGTACCTAACATGACGTAAAACCTGTACTATATAAACTAGATGGGGTATCTATCAGAGATTTTGTAAATAGGTAAATAAAAGAATTTCAATATTTGCAATATTTATTGAAAGTATTAGTGACCAGCAAGCAGATCAGCCCCTGTGCTGGTAGCGTGTGATGACGTTGTTCGCGGCGCTCCCTCTCGTTATTTAGCAATTAAAATCACGTTTTCATGAAGAAATTTGCGATGTTTTTAGAATTTTTCTTTACAAAAATTTTTATATGTAAAATTTATTCTTTCCTTTGATTTGTAGAGCATATATCGCTGATTGGAAACGTAGAATTAGCTATTTTATTTAATATCGCGCTGAATTCTTGATTTTAAAACTTTCGAGTAGTCAAACCATGTTCGTGGACAATTTTAATTCAATTAATCAGTTGATTGCGTAAATTAATGTATTTTTGTCGACGTCCTTATAGTCAGGAGTTTCGCTGCGACCATGCAGAATTAATTATTCAGAATAGCTGCATCCACACTTGCTCTCCCTACCGCATTTTTTACAACACGCTTTTCGATCACAACAGGTAAAGAAATTATCCCTTATCATATCTGGGTAACAACGTAATTGCCCTGCGCTAAACAGTAACCCCAGTGCTACAGT
The DNA here is from genome assembly GCA_028551675.1 of Tineola bisselliella. Lineage (NCBI taxonomy): Eukaryota > Metazoa > Arthropoda > Insecta > Lepidoptera > Tineidae > Tineola > Tineola bisselliella. The sequence continues at coordinate 23,634 of JAPWLS010002074.1, read as the reverse complement.
TATAGCAGCGAATACCATTCCAAGAGTCATATTAGGTGTCCTAGGATCTTCTGGATGCATAGCAGTAGGTCCTATGTCGTTCCTACCTTTGAGTTTCTTCTTCTTAGGTAACATTGCTTTAAGATTCTTATAAGTGCTCCCTGTACTAACATATTTCCTTATCATGTTTGATATTCTGAAATTCATTTTAAAAAATTATTAATAATAATACCTTTATTGCTTTAAGAGTAGGTATTACAATTTAGCACAAACAAAACACGAGCTTAGAACAATTGCCAATCTTATCACTAAAAATAATTTATTCTAAACAACCAATGGTTAGTAACGAGTAATGTAAATTTTAGTCTATTACAAACGAATGGATGAATGCTCATCTGATACAATGATTGGCGTGTAAATCAGCCCTAACTAAAACAGTCCATGCGTCCCATGCGTTTAAAATAAATATAAGTATTAAAATTACGTACCACAAAAGAAGTCACAAAATTTGTTTAATAAATAATAAAAATATCAATAAAATAAATCAATAATTTTCTAAAATAATATGCATATTGTTTGATTTGTTGTTAATGTCAAGCTGACGTTGTAAGACAGATTAATAGGTTTTTAATTCGGTACAACACGACCGTTTAAAATTGTTTGGGATAGGCATTTTAGTAGCATTACGAATAAATAATATCGCAATGGTTAGCAACTTTTAAAAATAAGTATTTGAATACATAACATATAATTATATCCTATCATGTAGTTGGATACCTATGTCTTTTTTAAACACATACAACTAACCGACTATAACTAAATCAAAAATATAATTAGTTGTTTCAGGCGTTACTTTGCGGAAATCCATATTAAAGGAAATTAATTAAAATTATTTTGCTTATAATTCCCGCTACAACATTCAGTAATTTGTCTCGACGCGTTTCGCCACTTCACGAAGTGGCGAAACGCGTCGTGACAAATTACTGAATGTTGTAGCGGGAATTAGAAAGCAAAATTTGTCAAAAATATATGGAATTAATTTTGGCATGAGGCGTTTCGCCAATTAAAATTTTATAATTTGTTATTGAATACTCGACATTGGCAGAATTGTCTTTAATAGATATCTGAGGCCATTAATAAAAGAAGAAGTAAAAATATATGATGAAATTAAAATATGAAGTTTACATACGAATATGTTTGCAATTGCGCGCCAAATATATGATAGACTGAATGGTGCCTGTAGACGTCTTTTAGACTTACTATCAGCTAGTATTTAATTAGACATAAGTCAAGTAACACGTAAAACGTTCAAGGCAAATGTGTGGTGAATATCATTGTAAATAACTAATAAAAACAATAAAATAATAAAATTTAATGACTTTTTATGTGCAGTGTTGCCAGTAAAACATTGTGATGTTTTCCCGTGTTTAGTGGTGATATTAATATATGGGATTTTTTGAAATGCTATTGGTAACACTGCGTGTGGCATTAAGGGGGTTTGTCCCTTTTCAACTCTCGATGATGACTAGACCGATCTAGTTTATCTCATTGTAAATAAAGCTAAAACTGGAATGACCACACCAGTCAACATATACATACAACACACAGCTATATTTATATAAAATATTCATGTAAAAACCTATCTTATATACGTAGTTGTGAGCGGGTATCGTTAATCCTTCGCCTGTATGTGTGCGTACGAATTGAAATTCCTTCGACTCTGCGTAAAGAACCGTCGTTTTAATCCCTTATTATTGAATTATCATACCTGTGTTGTGAGTACGCGTTCTATCCGTAACTATTATATAGTTTAAAAATCTTCTTCTTTTATTAATAGCTTCAGATATCTATTAAAGACAATTCTGCCAATGTCGAGTATTCAATTATAAATTACAAAATTTTAATACACACAGCATCATGTCAAAAAAGCATTTATTTCGTCTATAGGGGAAGATAGTAAACGAACGTCTTCAAAAATCTTAATATAACAAATACCTAAATACTTTAAACATTTTTTTATAAGTTATGAAACATTGATGCAAATCAAATGCGCTGAAAGTAGTGTTTGTCTATGATCGGTTTCGTCTACAGTCTGTCCTATTTGTCATAATGAAATAAAAATAAATGTTTTTCGTATTCGAATATTTCGTGAGGTTACTCAAATTATTTTTCTTTTAGAATTCACTTTTGAATTTACGTAAGTTTTTAAGTTTATAATTTATGGATTTCGGACTTTGATTTATGAACTTCGCTTAGCTTCCAACTTTTATTACCGTTTATACTTTTACAAGAACTCATTAAATGTACGTTCATTTTTTTTGACGATTGTTTTTTCTTTTCCCATATACTTTATAAATACTATGATATACTAATGTATAATACGATTTTAAACGAACGTCTGACCAATTACACCGATGTGCATATGACTGAGTCTCGATCGTGTCCCGTAGAGGTTAAAACTCTGGCGGCCTTCACCACAAATGCATTCAAACAAGTCGTATTTATCGATCGAATCAATCATTGAATATCTAACAATGCGTTTATTTAAAATTTTATTCTCGTATATTTTTTAAATAAAATATTCAATTATTATACTGCTAGTAAAATTATAGTTTATTAATAAATGGATAATACAATTTTGAAAATAGGGTTTGATATTCTGATTTAAGCCAATAAGCTAAAAATGTAAGAGAGAATATTTAAGGGTAGAGATAGAAGCTGCTGGCGTTCCAAGGCTTCTGTCTACCTCGGTAGGAACATAGGCATGGGCGTAATAGGAAAGTAGTTCTACTAACAGCGTAATCGTAGTGGTGCGTGTAAAATTGAAGATGGTTTTTGGTATATAAAGAAGCTTAAATTACTTTATGAATGGATAGTTAATTTAAAAAATATTTAATTAAGTTAGACATCGTGTGAAAGTCCCGAGTTCGATTCTCGGACTAAACAAATATTTGTAATAAATAAGTATTTGTTTCGAATGGTGATGTTGTATTAGTCCTGTTAGGTATCCTAGTTTGGGATTAGCAGATATTATATAGAAATAAATAACTAGGTTGTTGTGAATGCTGTATGCACATATAATGTATTCTCAAAGAGCACGTTGATTACAGATTAACATAAATGTTTGTGAGTGTATTTGTCTGCATCGTACGCGTATGGATAAGTCTCGCGTGTCTTTATGCATTCCTATCACGTCAATAACTGTGTAGTTTTTGTTTCACTAACAACAGCTTTCACGTGTAGGAATATTGTTAACGGATTCATATAATACATAAACTAAGATTATTCAAGGTCCTCTTTAGTAAAAGTTTTTAACTCGGAGTCGAGATATTTCTTAGTAAAAAATCAGTAGTCTAGTACCAACTATGCAGAGCTTGTTTTTTTTCTTCTATAACTTTGAAGCTCGAGGCTCGTCGAGCCGCACCGTGCCTCCTTGTAGTGGGAGCAAAAGCAAAACCTGTAGATACAGTTCGCTCACTACGAGACGGAGTACCTGCGCGTGCGTCGTCCCTTTCCCTCGCGCGACACAAAACACCAAATCTAGAGGCTCTGTCTCATCGCACAGCACTGGTATGCAAAGATTGATAGCTTATATGACCATTCGGTTTTGAATGCGCCAAGAAATCACGTTCATTTTAAACTTTTCGCCGCCTGGCGTCCTTAAGACCGAGCGGACGTCGCAGCTTAAACCGTACTCTATCGTGTTTTTAAATTAGTTTTAAGTGAAATCTTTTGTGGTCGATAATGTCATTAGTGTGGTTTTATCGATTTCATCCACGTTACTAGTTTACGAGAAGCCTTACATTACGTCCAGTGGTCTGTATTGTAGTTTATGTATGTTTTTCTCACATTCTAAGTTTTAAAGTTAGCGGGAAGAGTGACGTGATACTAAATATTTAATGGTATAATGTGCTGTGATTGTTAGTGATTATAATAATATGAAACGAGATGGATCCGATGGCAACAGACAACGGATTAGTGGTGAATAATTTGAACCATGTCCGGAGTGACTCTCAGGTAAGCTATCGATGAACGCCGAACACGTTTCCACAGTGCATAACTTTAGATACAATGACTTCTTAATATCCCAATTTATTTGTGAGACATATGTATATTCCGTTCAGGCCGACTATCGACTTCTCTGCAATGAATTCTATGCGGTATTGGATCAATGTTAATCGTACGAATCTATAGCGAGATGCCTCGTAGCTACTTGCCTTCGATAATTAATTAAGATAGTAATTCAAATGACTGTAAAACATTCAAAATTTCGGATTAAAATAATGAAAAGGAAACGTGATAGTAAGCAAAAATGTTTTTTTAAATTAATTGTGTTTATTTTTTTTATATCGTCGAAAGCGTCATAATTTAAACATTGGTCATATACTAAAAAAGCTTGTCAAACTAAATATGTACACACTGCGTATTTAAAAGTATATTAATAATTAAATGAATTAATAATATTTAATTGTAATGTTTATTGGGAACCACTGATTTGGGCTAGTAACATAAATGTGACAACATTGTTCCTGATGTCGTCTCTAGTATATTTAATTCAGTAATTGTTTCTATTATATTTTAAATAACTGTTTTCGTAGGTATTGGGGTGCAAAAGAAGATAACTGTTAGTGTATTTATCTGATAAATTCATTGAAATAGCTGTTGTTAATTAGTGTAAAAAGATTCAATGTAAAACGTTTCGATTTTTTTCAATTTTATTTTTTCTATTTGCAATTATGCTGTTAATACATGCAAAAATAAATCTTATTTTATTACGAGTTATTATATCATAAAATATATGTAACAAGATTACAATAATAATCTTTACATAAACATTAATTAACGCTTAGATTAATTTTGAAGCTTAATCAACACGCGATCTACTTTTTTTAAGATTAGCTCAACTAAGATCAACTTATCTATTAAACAAACCACAAACATCAAAAAATGTATGTAATATATGTAATGTACGATATGGAATTTAAAAATTAATTTGAAATACGTGTTTTTAGCGCTTAAGATGTCTGTAGTTATTCGCGAACACGTTTTGATTAATTTTAAGATTAATTTTAAAGACTGTACGACGTTTTGAAAGCTCTGTAACTATTGTCAGCCGAATAGTCTTTTAAATCGAAGTAGATCAGTATTACATCATTAAATTCCATTTGACTCGCTCACAGACTCACGAGGCGACATATAGTTGGTTTAACCTTCAAAGTGTTCTTCCTTGACACCTAGATCATAAAACCCAATTTAAGCACCAACCTAAATTTGCAAACCTCAAAATATCACCTGTTGAAGCAATTCAAAAGAGTAATGAGTCATAAAAATGCATAAAATCCCAACAAGGGAAGGCCATTTTTTGTTAGCTGCACCCAAAATCTGACAAAGGACAATGCACATGTGACGTCACCACCCGAAAACCTGTTTCGCGCCAATTCGCAGCTGTCTATGGTAAAGTGGCCAGGCGAATAATTATGTTGTTTTTGTGTTATTTTCTTTGGCCCTGAGGCTGCTGGTACACCGTTAGTTGCTCCCTCGCCATTCCACGTGTTCTGATCAAACTATACGTGTATATATGTATAATCAAAGGTTTAGGAAGTTTTATTAAAGTTTAAAAAAACAAATGAGTATCACAATCTAATTCATTTTATATAATCTGTTTCTCCTAGAATCTAAAATATTGTTTCTATGGATAACATTTAATATACAAAAAATAAATCACTTAGTAACTTAGAACGATAATCGAAACTAATACATTTTACAAACTAGTATGATAACTCCCAAGTTCATTGTTATTAATAAAAAAACACAATTGAATTTTGTCTTGATTCACTTTTGTTGGGTCCCACGATATCGTTGTAAACTTGTAACCCCACGGACAATCCGTTCCTTCTTCAGCGTTCCGGTCATTAATTAACTAAATTACATACTTTAATACTTAAATAATCTTCTTAAACATATATTTGTTATTATAAGAGCATATTCTCTCAAAGTTTTTCATTGTAGGAACTTAATCCATACAACAGAAACGTATTTTTATATTCTATTATAAAATGTAGCAAACACTTTATTTAATAAATTTTTTAAATATACTTTCTAGTTCGTTTAGTTTCTAGAAAATGCTAGTTTCAACGTTATTACATATTTTTTATTTATTAATATTGATTGTAGAGTCTGACGATGAGCAAGTGCACGCTTATGGTGCCTATGCTAATACAGTAATGCCCCGCTTTACGCGAGGGATACGTTCCGGAAAAAATCGCGTTAACTGAAATTCCCGCGACCATAGAGAAGTTGATGACTACATTATGTTTATACGCACTCTTTCGCGTAATTTAATAATAAATTTGAATTTCGCGTTATAGCGAAACCGCGCATAATGGGGTCGCGTAAAGCGGGGTATTACTGTAATTTATTTTCATTTCATTTCATTGTTATTTGTTTTATTTCCTGTCTTTGTATTGTATTTTGTCCTGTATCCTAGTTTGTAATTAGGACATTGTATGTATATTTACTTATTTATTTTACTGTATTAATTGATCAATAAAGATCATTAATTATCAAGTAAAAAATGTAACTTCACACGCTGAGTGATTCACTTTTTATTACTTGCACGACTTGACGACTTGCATCTAAATTGCAATAGCTATCCAAATATGACGTAATTAAGGGCCTATGTACGTTGCAATGCATTCTAACCCGACAATAAAATGAGTCATTCATTGCTGCTTTTAAACTATACTATTGCTGGTAAATGCAATGGAATGTACAAATGGGTATTTTTATGTCCTTTGTTCAAAGGTAATACTTTTGTAAAAATATTAAAAGGGTTTCAAAGTTCCCTTTACCTTATCTATCTCATTATAATGTTAGTTGTTTTTTTTCGTTCAAATTCATTCCTTAGTAAGTTATTTCGAGTAATAGACGGGAAGTTGTTCAGACGACCTAAATTCTGAACCTAGATCATTACAGTACTAAATTAAATTTAAATCTACTAATTATGAGTATAAAGTTTTATGTATATATTTTTTTGTTTTATTTGTATTAATTTTAGAGATTTAAGTCATTAAAATTATAATTTTTTTTCTCATATAAAAATCTTTTGTTCATTTTCGACAAAATCATGTATATGTTTTACAATAATTCTAAACGCACTTATTTTGAAAATAGAACTTCGAGCTTATGATAATTGGTCGTAAAAATAGTTACAAATATACGGGAATAGTAAATATATGCCGTTTTTTAAATAATGCATTCTTTCGCCTCAGTTAGTGATTCCGAGTTGTAATGACATGCGTTTTCCCTAAGTAGCTGAGAGGTCTTATACATATGCACTAGTCACCACTTTCTAACAAGCAAATGGTCATTCTGCACTTGACTGGTTCTATGGTTTCTCCGTGTATGTAGGTTACGCTATATTTATGTCTAGGTAATTAAAACCTAATTGTAGCTATTTTTCTTAGCAATTATTTTAAGTCTTCTTTGTCTATCTATTCTGAAAGTAAAGTTGGTGAAAACCATCCTTCTAGACTGGTTTAATCGGTTAGAAATGGTGTTGGTGAAAACGGGCTTTGATTAATCAGATAGAAAACAAAAATCTAACCTACGACGATGCTTTACTTGCATATTGTAAGGATGTTTCAATTAATGACGTAATAATTATACTATATCGAAAAATATTCCAAAAATACAAGAAACCGCTTTTGCCTTTTACTTTCATGTTAAACCAGTTCTGATTCACCGCACCTGGCGTATGGGTGTTCAGATAGCTTGATATTGCCTAACTTAGTATGTTGCTCTTGTCTTTGTTACCATATTTGGATTCCTATAATATAAATAAAATAACTTATAATATTTTTGTTAGAACTATGTTTCAAGTGCTAGTAAAAATAATACATATATCTAAATATATATACTAAAAATGGGCGTTAGGAATGCATGAAACAGACACCTACACTTCGTTATTAACAATTGAGTTAGGGCAATGTGTTAAATGAATAAATGATAAGAAATATCTGTTAGATTTTATGCAGTAACAAGAGATAATAAAAATGAAATGGAACGCAATTTATTCGTATGGACCAATAATATAAAGATGCTTATCGCTATACTCGACGCGTATTGGTTGATGGTGGTTTGTCTGGCTCCGGATTGGTTGACGTCATTTGACGTATGATTCCGTCAGCCATTTTACGATTTGTGTTAGCGTGGTCCCTCATGTCGCGGCTCTTAGCGTAATTTTATTTATTTACAATGGCTATGTTAGCTGGGCCTCGACGAAAACAAAAAGTGATTAATCTACGTGCTAAAAATAGTGCTTGGAGTAATGATTCGAATAAATTTGGACAAAAAATGTTGGAGAAAATGGGATGGAGTGAAGGCAAAGGTTTAGGTGCAAATGAAAATGGAATTAAAGAGCATGTTATTGCTAAATACAAAAACGATGAAAAAGGCTTGGGTTATAAAGACAAGAACGACCAGTGGACAAAACATGAGGACGATTTCAATGCTTTATTAGCGAACTTATCTCAAGGTACTTTATTGTTTATGCATACCACAATATATTCTTTTTTTCTTTAATAAATATAAAAATAAGTAGTGATCTAGCTCAATTAACGAATTAATCAGGTAAGGTAATTAACAAAATACATTAATTAATTTTTAAATATCAAACAATTATTAAATGTTTTTGACAATTGTTTTAGATTCTAAAACCGAAACAAAATTGCACAGCGGAACTTCTTTAGAGAAAAAATCTAAAAGCTCTCAATCTAGACTCCATTATAAAAAGTTCACCCGAGGCAAAGATATATCTCGATATAGCGAAAAGGAGTTAGCTAATATATTTGGTAAGAAAAGCTTAAAAGTTGTCGAACCAATCGTGGAATGTGAAAAACAAGATGTGAAGATCACAGAACAAGTATTTACGGATGGAGGTAATATGAATGATTACTTTAAGAATAAAATAATTAAGAAGAAGAAAGTCGAGAACTGTGATCGGATGTTATTTTTTGAAGAAGAAGAGGAGGAAGCACAGCATCGTGGCTTTGGTTTTAAACCAGATGATGAGAGTTCTGTACCTGATAATAGTCAAACTGAAGTTGTAGAAACAGTTATTAACACTGATAATGATGACAATTTTGTAGGAGTTGGTACTATTAGTGTTAAAGATAAGAAAAAGAGCAAAAAGCGAAAAAAACAGGGTGACATGACAATTGAGACTGTAAATAAGATGGTTGAGGACACCACAGAATTAAATAAAGAAGTTAAAAAGAAGAAGAAATCAAAAAAACAATCTATGTTAATTCACACAGAAAATAAATACTTAGAAGAAAATGAAGTATTACCTATTGCAACTGAAATAGTTAATAAAAAATCAAAGAATAAAAGGAAACATAAAGAAATTTTATAATATATGTTTTTTTTATTTAAATAGAATATTTGTCTCCTGCGGTCGATCTGTGCGCGTGTAATGGAACGCAGCCAATTGAAGCGGCTAGGTGGGTGGGGCATGGTCGACTTGAAAATACAATTTATGTTTGTAATAGTTGATTAAAAGGCTTTATTGTTACTGATTAAACTATAAAAAGAAGTTTCATAAAAGAAAATAAAATATACAACGTGGTTGTGGGTTATGTATTCAATTAATTGAATACATTGGAGCGATACTACAACACTAACTGTCATCTGTCAAGAGGAAATAGGCTCGGTCGCGTGGTGCACGTTTTGGCTTTTCTTGTTGTTTTATATTAATTATCGCGTTAAATTCGTTTAAAACCTGTTATATATTACTGCGTCTGTGTAATTCTTTTAAATATGATTGTTTTCGAACAAAGTATGGCAATTGAGACAGACGCGTCTATTGCGAGAGAACCAGTTTTAACTCAATCGAATGAAAACAAAATGAGTGGGAATGTTTCCGAGACCGCTGTGGAGCAACAAAATGGGTCGAGTAGCAATCTCAAAAGGAAATCTAGTGTTGGCAATGAAGAATTGGAATATTTTTGTGATAGTTTTGTAAATTCAGAAAATGAACCACAAATTGAGAAAAGTGATTTAGAAGAACTGTTGTGTGTTTATAAAAAATGTAAGAAAGTTATTAAAAAAATAGAAACAAAATACGGTCACCTGTTAAATTTAAGCGAAGGTGATAATGAAAATACTGAAGACAATACCGCCAATCAGTGCAATTGTGCTTCAGCTAAAAAAATAATATTTGATGATTCTGGTAATCAAACTGTATTAAATAATTCAATGCCAGAACATATATGTGTTGATAAATTAGTACAGAAAACAAGTTATGATTATAAAACAAATGATTCAAGGAATCGGAAAAATGTAAAAGTTGAATTTGAAATGAAAGATTTATTACCGAACGATTTATCGTCTCTATTCAAGATGTTGAAAAATAAAAATTTGAATAATATTTTTCGGAATAAAATTACAAGAAAAATTAAGTTGTTACAATATGAATATAGGAATGAGCTAAAGTTTCAGAAGCCTTCGTTGATCTCTCAAGTCAAGTCTGATCCCGAGGAGTTGATTGAATTTAAAGGCTCCAATCTTTTTGAATTATCTGGTTATTTTGCTAATAAATAGCAAATTGTTTAATAACAATAAATGTAGGTACTCTTGTATACAAATGTTTTATAATAAGCCTTTTTGATATGTTCAATTAAAAGTTATTTTAAAATAAATATTTGTTTTTTTTTTAAATACTACATATTTATAGAGGAATATTAAATAGTGAAACAAACCTATAAGCTATTGTTCGTAGATCTCGGAAGTTTTTGAACTTAAATGTTATGTGACTTTTTCGACACCTCCACAAAAAGAATTAGAAATTACAAATTGGATGCATGAGTGATGTAGCTTCAATCATTGCTTTTAATATGACTTATTTCACCAATGAGATTCCTAATTCCCTAGTGCTCAATCCATCTATTACTTGATAGTTATAGTAACATGATATGGAATGTAGCAGACATGTGATCTGAATAATGATTAATTTGTCTTTAAAATATACACATGAAATGTTAATGTGAGGTATTGTATGCTAATAGGCGTCGAAAGTATTAACAAAAGTTTATGGCTTCGATGCTACATTAGTTTGAAAGGTGTGTACTAGACTTTTGGGAATAAATATTTATGATTTTTTGTGATAATATAGTGTTAGTTAGGATAATAATTAGCATTTGAATACATATGTGGAAGTAGGTAGTAGTATTTAGAATGAAAAGATTTATTTTTATCTTTCTTTTATTCTTTCTTCATTAAATATTTCTTATTCGTTTTACTAAAATTAGTTCAAATAAACTGGCAATGTCACTGAAAGATTATTATAGACCAGGCTGCACGGGCATTGATTCCTTTGCCTTTAATAAAACAAGTAGATGCCAATAGAGGAAGATTTGGCCAAAGGCTTCGTAAATATTCGCTAAAATATCTAGAGAATGAATTCGTGTTTTATTTCTAATTTGTTACGTAAAAATAAAATCTAATCAGTAACATTGTGTTTCATTTGGTTTCCATTTCGCGTAGGTTTTGTTCATCATGTCTTCTCTAGTATATTAAAGTCATTGTACTTTAGTTTATAGCATTACAAATAAAGGGTTGAATCATAACTGTTAATCCTTTAAAAATTTATTAATGTGTCATAAATCAATTTATACAGATATTTTGCATATTTTTGTTTATCATTTTACGAAATTATAATGACCTCGATCGTAGCGATGTCTTCGTGTTGTATTTCTTAGCTCATATGGTGTTTGGCGCCGTTACAGACTTCACGCGGGCGCCTGTTTGAATCTATAACATGAATTGTGTTTAAAAAGAACGAACTAATTAAAAAGTTTTTGTTTTAGAATAAAAATAGTGTAATTGTAGTTTATTTTTAAATTACATCTCAAGTTACTTTTTAATAAATATTGACAGTGTAATTCAATACAAATTAAGTAATCATTGTATCAGTGCAATTTGATAGGACAATGAAACTTGATAATGTGGGATATGAACGAATGCAGCAGGTTTGTCATTTTTAATTTAGTACGTAATATTAGGAACATGACGAAAGTAAATAGTTTTATTAATTCAAATTAAAAAAAAATAGCCTTTTATTTAGTGAATAATAATTGTAAGACGCATAAAATGTTAATTAATTTAAGTTAAAGGCGTTATTTATAAATTAGGGGAAAATATACGATGCACGCTTTAGTTAATATTTATAATTAGCTGCTGCATTATATGTTATGAAAGAATGTGTTATGAGTTGCATAGTAGATAGGTAGATATAGTTATATTTTGGAAAACAATAGGCTGTCCCCACCTGTCTCCTTGAATCGATGGTTGTTATGTAAATTTAGGTATATAACAATGACGTCGCGTAGCAATAATATTTGTACTGGGAAATGTATTGAAAGATTATAGCAGTTACTTTAGGGTAGGTAGTTAAGGGATATCCGTACCTTGTACCCGGATTTTTTAAGGTAAACGCAACTTGATTGATATGATATAATTTGTTTTTTTTTTTTTAAATATTATTGTATACTAGCACGCAATATTATTCAATTTAGATTTGTTTCAATAAAGAATAGATAATAAATTAGATGCTAATAATTTGGCTCGTACAAGAAATTATTTATTTATTTTATGCTTACACTATCTAATTTGAAATTTAATAAATTGTGAAATGAAGGCAATGGTAGAGACGCACACGGAACAAGCGAAGTAACATAATTCTTTATATTACGTAATTGAAAATCATACTGTTATTTTAATTTCATAATAAATAAATAAAATATAAAATAGAATGTATCTAATTTAAAATACGTTATTCTGTTTATTATCGCGTTTATTTTGATGATGTTAAAGATAGCCATCGTAGACAACGCTACAAGTAATAAGAAATTTAAAAATAAAATAAAGACATTTAAAAATATTTCATTTGTTTTCAATGCGAGTTTTACTTTAAATTAAGAGATGCATTTGCAAAAGTAAAAACAAGTAGTAACAACTTGATAATAAGTGGATCTTAGGATTTATAAACGAAAGTATTTTGTGATTAAAGTGAAATCTGCTCGCTGTTGTTACATATTAATTAAACATCAACATGCGATTGTTAAAAGATGTGTTGAATATAAACAATAAAATAAATGCTGCATTTAATTGGTGAATGTTTAACTTGTACTAGTAATATATTGATTTATAAATATGATACGGCTTGGTTAAGTATTCTATTATTGGGTTCAGATCGTTGTTTGTTTGTGCATTTATTTTTTTACATTATAATTCTTAAAAAAACTTTCTTATTGGAATAATTAGTTTTTACTCATTACTTTATAACAGCCATCATCAAAGTGTATTCCGCGGAACCCTAGGGCTAAAATACTGCATAAAATACCTACCAAAGGGAGATTATAAGGTTACATCTAAATATTCCAACTAAATATTACGTAATATTACATTACAATATGATTATTCATAAATACATATAAATCAGTTTTTTATAATTACATTAAGGCTTTTCCTTCGCCAAAAAAGTTTGAGAACCGCTGCTTTATAATATAGTCTTGGTCAAGCAGTCTTTGACCTTGGAATATCTGTAGACGCGGACACCCTACGATAAATAGGTTTTAAGACAAGTTTTAGGGTGTCAAAATAAAGGTTTATACAAGTTTATAGTCGACTATCTCACATTCTGAGATTCTTCCTCTTATTTGACTAATATTATTAGACTAGTAGTAAATTTCATCAAGCGGTAATAGTCATATGTATAAAAGTACACATCAATCGAAATCTGTGTGAAACGCGTGACTGCTTTTATTCATTGAATTCGATATTTAAAAAAGTTGATAAACAAAAGAATTTTATCAACTAGAACAATTCTCACAAACTTCATTAAGTTTGTTCCTAGCATATTCTTTAATATTTTTAATTCAATATCGGAGCTATTTTTCTTTATATTTTCTCTATTGACCCGAGTATTTATATTTACAGAATGTTGCATAATAAATGTAGTATTATTTAAATGAATGGTGCGTGGGTGTTGGTTTATGGGGTACCGTGTTTGATGCCTCTTGCCTTATGACCCACCTTGTGTTACAAAACTATTGCGTCATTATTATTTAAGAAATTATTTAAAATAATATGTGCGTACCCCAAAAATGACAACAATGTACTTGTGCCTTTATTCTTTTGTTAATTGTTGGTGTTCTCATAGGGTGTCATTTTGATGAATAATTCTTATGAGATTTTTTTTATTATAATGTAATATGGAATAAATAATTTGTATTTGTAAATGATTTCACGTAGTTTTGATAATAACTTTACGACTTATATATACTAACGAAGGACTTTTTCACCATTTTGGACGCATTCATAAAATTTAGGAACAACATTTCTTACCAAAATCGATATTAATAATTTTTATACTTGCATTGCAGACAGCTGAACGTTCTCCGGGATGGGAAACACACAGGGTTCGTCTAAACAGGGTACCAGGATATGGGTTTGGTATAGCGGTATCAGGAGGTCGTGATAACCCACACTTTGCGAGTGGTGACCCGTCCATTGCTGTTTCTGATGTACTGCGAGGCGGACCTGCTGAAGATAGACTGCAGTGAGTATTGTGTTATTTAATTTGTGTTTTATTTCCTTTATTTAACTGTTTTATGTTTTATACTGGCTTTTACCCGCGGCTTCGCTCGCATTTAATTCATTAAATAAGTATCAGAGATCATTTCAATAGAAATGAATCAATATGATTCCAAACAGCTGAAACTATAGTTATTTTTAAACTATAGTAAAAAATAATATATTTTTTTAAATAAAAAGTATCCTATGTTACTTCTAGTACCTTCTAAAATATGTGTACAAAGTTCCATGATGATCGGTTAAGTAGTTGTTGCGTGAAAACGTAACAAACAAACTCACATTCACATTTATAATATTAGTAGGGATAATGCGTAACACTATGTTAATATATTTGATGCTTATATATTTTTAGTTTGTTTATGTAATTGAAAGCCTCATATAGTGTTTTAAATTAATAATAAATTGCGAATATGTTTCCAGGGTAAACGACCGTATAGTATCAGTTAATGGGATACCATTGGAGAACGTGGAGTATGCCCGCGCTGTCCAGGTGCTCCGTGATTCTGGTGCGACTGTCTCATTGGTCGTGCGGAGACGAGCACCGGCTCCTCCTCCTACAGCACCTACCACAATTAAATTAGCATTAACTAGAAATGGAAAGAAAGAAGGTATGGTTCTTAACTAAAGAAGTATTAACTTAGGTATTAAGTAAACTCATACCCGAAATATATAATTACTTTTTAAAATAATATATACTTCTCTATTTTAAATGTATTAATTAAATTAATAAATAATAACCTGTCAATGAAGTTAATCTAAGATGAATGCCATAGACAAGACATACCAAAACCAGTCATAGACAACTTGGACTATACACAATATTCCCTACAAGAGACTGGTATACTAACCACTTCTCCACAATTGTTCTGATTGATACACTTGTATAGGGTGTCCTAGTTTGAGGTTAGGATTAATCGGTTTAAGCTATCAAAATGACAGAAGCTCTATATGTGTGGGTCACTTTGACAGTTCGGAGTAATAGTAAAGTTAAGCACTGTTTATGAATCTAATTATTAATAGTTTGCCTATTCATGAGAGCGTCTAGAATTTTAGCTATAAGAATGTGGAAAGGGATTTTTTCTTTTTCACATGAGGGGTTTTCGTGTGTATTAAAATTTTGTTATTTTTTGTTGGGATTCTGCCCGAATACTCGACATTGGCAGAATTGTCTTTATTAGACATTAGTAAATGTAAATGTAGTAGTAATTCATTTGTTTGATTAATTTTAGATTTCGGAATAGTACTAGGCTGCAAACTGTACGTAAAGGAACTGACATTGAGAGCTCGGGAGCAGCTGAACCAATCAGGACAGGGTCTCTGCGAAGGTGACGTCGTAACCAGGATAAACAACACACCCGTGTCAGACACTATGACTCTGAAGGAAGCCAAAAAGCTAATTGAATCGTGTAAAGAGCGACTCAATATTGTCATTACAAGAGAACTTATAAGAGAAGAGACTGTTACCAATGGGAATTATCAAAACAACTACAATAGTTTAAGTAAGTTTTTACCTTACTTTAATAGTGACCGATAGATGGCGCTATTATTATCTATATCTCACAACTTAAGTTTTTAAATTACCTTAAGCTTAGTATGTTTTAAAGAAATCAATTAAGTATTTATATTGTACTAATTTTTTGATAGTATATCTCAAATTTTAATTATAGGATAGGACAGTATGCTCAAGATGATTTAATACTAGTAAAGAATACATAAGATAGACAATAAAATAAAACAAAAAAATAAGAAATAAAATTATATATCTTATTAAATACACAATTCTCTTTGCAGCTGGCACGGAACCACTATCGTCTGCTTATTCTAGTAGCGGTCAGAATCTATACGTAGCAGCACCAGTGAGAGGCGGTGAGGGACGCAGGGGCCCGATGTCTCCTCATGAGATGGGCCACGAACAGCCACCGAGGCCACCCCCGCCAAGGAACGACGGTATGTTTGGACATTTAAGACTAATTGTCAAGCGTTTGTTCGAAAGGTAGACGAATATTAATTATTTTCTATATATTTGTACTAGGGGTCTAGGTCTTTCAGGGGATTCTGTATAAAGTTATTTTAATTTCAGATTATTATAGCAGTAGAAGGCAGCTTTATGAAGAGGATAGTATGAATAATCAAAGAAATAAACCACCGTAAGTTTGCACGTATTAATGTATAGATTCGATTGTACAACGCCATCTGCAGGCGTTTAGTGGAATCTCACAATTTTGACGATTCACGTTGTGTATATTTATTTCACAGAAGTGAACCGAGGCTAATAAGTTTCCAAAAAGAAGGTTCAGTCGGACTCAGATTATGTGGTGGCAACAGATCTGGTGTTTTTGTTTCTGGTGTGCAACCAACTAGTCCTGCTGCCTTGCAGGGATTACAACCAGCTGATAAGATACTAAAGGTACTTACCTAGTTTTGATTGAAAACACATGGAGTACGTTTTAAATTCTAATTGGCGGGAATTAATTTTTAAAATGTTTTGATTGGTTGTTGTTCAGACTCATATTGTATTTGATTTATTAATCGATGAAAATAACTTTTCAGGTGAACGAAATGGAAATGAAAGGTGTTACGCGCGAGGAAGCTGTGTTATTTTTGCTTAGTTTACAAGATCGTATTGATCTCATTGTACAGCATTCGCCTACTGAATACAATGCTGTTGCTAGCGGACAAACACGTATGTGACTCAAAAAATTAACTTATGTTTATGATCTAATATAAATAGATTGAGCTTAATACTAGAACTACCAGTCTGTCAATGTGATCTATTTTTACCAACCGGTCAAAATGACCGGATGACTTGTGCTTGCAAAGTGTTAAATAAAATTCAATTTGTCGAATTGTAAAAAATAGAATCGTTTACAAAAAATAATGAGTAAGGTTTTACATAAAAGTGTTGTGAAGAATTTTTGAAACCGGTCATATTGACTGGTTGGTAGTTCTAGTGTTAATGTTGTTGTCTTTATCTAACTAGCTAACATTTGTCAGTGTGATAAGAAAAGTAATGAAAGTTTTTTTTTTGACATGAGGGTTTAATTATACAAATAAAAATTTTATGATTAAATTGCCTGATTATTCTTTCAAGGATTGTCATTGTTAGACATCTGAGGATATCAATGAAAGATTTTTTAATATTTTACAAAGAAACAATATGTTTTCCTATTTTAAATAATTTGCCTTCATAGTAAAAGTTTGGGAATTATTCATAAAGTCTATTTAACTCAATTAGTTTATAATGATTTTTCTATATAAAATATTATTTCATAAACAGCCGGTGACTCATTCCACATCAAAACTCATTTCCACTACACGGAGCCGACGGATGGTGAGATGTCTTTTAGATGCGGTGACATATTCCATGTTATTGATACCCTTCATAATGGTACAGTTGGAGCTTGGCAAGTGTTTAGGATAGGTAAGCGGTTAACAACAAAGGTAATTTATTTTACCACGTGTATTAAGAATTTGATATACTGGTACAGTTCCATCTCTAATAAATTAGTCTAGAAATATAAGCAGCGTTTGGAAGAGGGGTGCGGGGAGAAGTGGGGGATTATTTTTAAAAGCAATAATTTAGCACGAATATTTCATTAGTTATTTCATATTAGATATTGTATTTCACTTATAGACCCTATAAAGAGTAACTGCTTAAACTGATTATATGAATCTGTAAACATCTGACTTATAATTTTTCCAATCACCAGGTCGGAACAACCAGGAAGTCCAGAAAGGTACCATACCAAACAAAGCGCGCGCCGAAGAGTTAGCCACGGCTCAGTTTAATGCAACTAAAAAGGAACTTTCTGGAAATGATGTGAAACACAATTTCTTTAGACGACGACGGTCTACACATAGACGGAGTAAGAGTCTTGGAAAGGTATGTGTTTGACTCTGACATTAGATGAATTTGCCTCTGTCAAAGTTGATGAACATCAAATGTTAGCACACAAAATACTCGAGTTGTATTTTAATTAATTCGAAACGTAGATAGATAATATTCTACTTTTTATTATAAATTTACAAAAAAACATATAAATTGCTTATTTGAAATATTTCTGTCGAGATATTTCATATAATAATAATATTAAATCTTTATTGCATAAAATAAATTGCACATAGGCGAGCTTAATGCCTATTTATAAATAGACTTAATTACTATTCCAGGAACATTGGGACGAAGTGGTGTTATCAGATAGTATAAGCAAATTTCCGGCTTATGAGAGAGTGGTACTTAAGCAGCCAGGCTTCGTCAGGCCTGTTATTGTCCTGGGTGCTGTGGCTGATATAGCGCGAGACAGGCTTTTAGTTGAGAGTGGGGATAAATTTGCTTCACCACGTAAGTTGTTTTAAGTGATTACTAAATAAACGATCTAAAAAATATTCAATTAATCACGTTACAGCCGTATAATAGACCAATCACATGCTTTAAAAAAGTATTGGCGTCAATTTTGACCAATGATAATAATCCGTTATATATTTCAATAGTTATTTTTTTTAAATATTATTTTGATTACTGTCTAATTGTTACCGTGTTTAAAGATTTATTTATTAGTAAATAATTATTACTACATAAAATGAAATAAAAAATTAAGCGCAGATTATATACTCAAAATAATGATCAGGTGATTGCAGATCAATTTCTGAATATAGGCTGAAAACGTCATTATGAATTATTATCATGGAACAAAAACGTATGTGATTTTGTGATTTGTTTTCAATTACAGAAATGGACAACACTATAGAAGATTCGAAGTCGAAGAGCGCATCAATAATACGCTTGTCGAGCATTCGGAGCATAATGGAGAGGGGGAAGCATGCTTTGTTGGACATCACGCCCAACGCGGTGGACAGGCTCAACTACGCGCAGTTTTACCCCATCGTCATATTCCTGAAAGCCGACAATAAGCATATCATTAAGCAGCTGAGAGCCGGGTTGCCCAAGTAAGTCCGCTATAATTAAATTAGTGAAATTACTAAAACAAAACATATAAGGAACAGTTTTGTTTAAAAATAGAGACAAAACGAACTCTAGACTTTAACAAAATTATGTTCCTTTATTAATTTCATAATATTCATGTTAGTTTATCGAGTCACCCATAGGTTCGCATTGGATTCTCTCAAAAAAACCTTCATGTTAATATCGACAATTGAAGCATAGATTAGATTTTACTATTCTATTTACAATTTTTAAAGTTAAACGTCCTCAATCTCGCCAGATCTGCTCATAAATCATCAAAGAAACTTCTGGAACAATGTCAGCACATGGAGCGTGTTTGGGGACACGTGTTCACTCATACAATCACATTGAGTGAAGCGAATCAGACCACTTGGTATAGCAAACTAACGGAACTGGTGCAGCGAACGCAGCAACAACAATTGTGGGTCTCTGAGACCAAGGTGAGGATTTTTGTGTACCTCTACCTCTTTTGGGTTTTAAGGTTACTTCTGTATATTTAATTTTACAGTATTCTTTTTTAATATACGTCATAAATTAATTAGAAAAACAAACAAAAATTTAAATCATCAATCTGCTTCTAAATTTTTCTTTTTGTCGTTCCTTAATTTGCATAATTATTATAGAATATAATAATATTTTTATAGAAAATAAATACATAAGGTAAAGGGCCCAGTTTCTGACACTTTAAGAGTGATTCTAAGATTATCATAGGATAACTTATAAAAAATTTAATGTGAATCAATAATGTTTTATTTTAAAAATAAGTTGGCGATTTCTTGAACAGATTATATGCGTTAAATAATTTTTTAACCAAATTAATAATAGAAATTAATATTTTAAAAATTAAAGTTTAGAGACCCAGTTTCTGACACTCAAAATTTATTTGGTTGTAGTTTCTGACACTAACAACGACCTAGTTTCTGACACTCATTTGAAAATTATTTTTTAGGTTACATACTATCAAGTTCCAATTTGTAATAATAAAAAATATTTATTATTATTTATTATAAATAAAACATTGATTTTTTAACACTATTAATTAAAATGACGTATAAATATAAAAAAAAATAAAAACATTCAAATAAACACAATTTAAATTTATTATTTTTTATTTTTTTCCCCGTTAGCGGCTTTTTTTTTCTTTGAATCCCAAAAAATAATAATAAAATAATATTAATAATAATAAAAGTATTTTATCATCGATGAAAATTATTATTCAATTAAAAACAAATCATTACCGTAATAATTATTTCAAAAATTAACAAAAGTGATATTTTCTCCACACTTGATATTTTTGTATTAAAATTAATTTTTAACAATAAATGATATTTTATTTACTCTACAAAATATTCAACATTAATTAATTACTGTAATTAAAGAAAATTATAAGACAAAGAATCACTATAAACCTAAATATATATTTTTACATTTTATGGAGATGTCAACTGTTCGATTCTGGTTCGCTCTGTTCGGTGAAGGGCAGCCGCGAGCTGGAGTCCTTTCTTAATCTGGCGCCAATTTGGCCCACACCGCGCATCAGCGCAGCCCGTTTTGCGCGCGAACTGCAAATCTAGTTGGTCGCGCCTGCACTAAAAATCGAGTTGGCCGCGCCTTATGAGTGTCAATAACTGCAACATGCCAATAAAATTGAGCCTAGTTATTGACACTCATATTTTAATAATAAAATATTGTTTTTAATGATATTTTAATATTTTATAGCGAAGAAAAGGTTATTATTAACCATACAATATATAATTTATAATATTTTATTACTTACATGACTGTTAAAACGCGTATTCAATATACGGACACTCTTACGTAATAACTTAGACTACAACTGAAAAATCGCTTCGACTGTCACTCAGGGCCTTAAATATTTTTTTTTTGTATAAAGTTGTTTTGTTTATAACTATTGCTATTATGAAATCAGTACTTAATTAAATTATTTTACTTTTGAAAAAATTAATTAACTTATATAAGAAACAATTTTTCTTTAAATTGAAATTAAAGTGAAAAGTGTCATAAACTGGGTCAGTGTCAATAACTGGGCCTTTTACCTTATATAAATTATTATTTATTACAAATAAAATTGGGCTTATATAAATTATTGTTGCATAAATGTGTAACTGTTGGTTGCTTGGTGAATGGTGGATTATCGTCTATTAATATTTATATTGTAAGTGTAATTAGATATGAAACAACTTTTATTTTAATCGCTAGCCCGAATAAAACGATCGTGGTAGGGTACGTCCAATATCCTTTTAAGATATTTTTCTAAGATTATGTGCAGTAAAATTAGTTATATTTTTTGAGGTTATAGTGTACATATCGCCAGGTTCTATTATCATAGTAGGAACCAACATTTTGGATTTTTTTTTATTTCAATGGTTTCTGAGATACTCACAAATCTACACAAACAAACTATGCACAATAACAACTTTAAATCGTTCTTTTGTATAATTGCGATTTTGTAGAATAGGACTCGGAGATATGTAACTTTGTAATATCTTTCAGAACGGATATGGGCTTTAAAAAATTACAAAAGAAAGTTAAAAATATCAAATTACACTTACAAATAATATAGTAAATGTATATGTAATAAAATAAATTATTTATTAACGTATATTTATTTCTTTGTTATTGCGGCTGATGGTGTAGCACGTTGAAATGGTGTCAGACATTTACTTCCCAATAAGTCCATCCCCCTATCCAGCTTTTTATCCAATTTCATATCCACTTAATTACTATCCGCAATCCCCACCCAGACCAATCCAGACCTCACATTCGATGCCCGTCGCTAAAGCAAGATCTAACCAAGTTTTTGATGCTAACAGAAATCATATTGTGCCTTATTATTACTCCGAAACAGCTAACTGCATGCCTGCTCACGACCAAAGACATACGCTTACTAATTACGCTTTTAATGAACGCCAATTGAATAGATACAGCTTAAGCCCTCGCATCCAAACTAGAGTGACAAGCGCTGATATTAACCTATTACCCCACACGCATCTTAGACCACACAGTGTTTTGGAGAACTGTAAATCACCAATTGGCTTCTCCAGGCCATCATCAGTGATGCCTATCTCGGATCAATTCAGACCTGCGTCGGCTTTTTTCCAAAAAGAAATAAAAAAACATATTCCAGATTGGAAGTTAAATTTGTTAAATGATTTAACGTTGAAAACTTTTAGAAATGAACGGCTTAAACAATGCCGTATTCCGAATTGTAAATGTAATTTTATGCCAGCGGTTAATCCGACAAGGTTTAGTGAAGCCAAAACGTTGCCGACTGAAAGTGAAAAATCTTTGAAATATTCTAGAAATTTATCTTTACCAAGTTTGAAGTTCACTGATGATGGTCAGAATTTTGATAAAGCTGAAAGAGATACTGTCTCTAAACCTATCACTGAAGAGCATTTAGGTTACGTTTAGTTAAATCTGGTTCTAATGATCTAAATCCACAATGAGAAGTTTGAATAAGGAATTTATATTAAAATAAATTAATATGTATTTTTTCTTAATATTTTTTATATTATATGGATATGGATTGTTTTGGGTCAGATATAAAAGCACAAAATTGGGTTTTTGCTCGTTTCTATTTGCATGTCTCGCTTATTAAACGTAATATCTATTTTATTTGTTGTATAAATAGTTTTTTAATAGTTATATCTGTATATTTTCACCAGTGTGTCTTAGGAATTTTCTTAATTCGTGTGTATATATTTTTAATGGTTGAACGTTCGATCTAATTATTTTTATTAAACATATGCCAGAACACGTGTGCATCACATAAAACAGTTAAAACAAACGCCTAGAAATCATGCGTAAAAATGTAATTTTTTAATAGCGACTTATGTTTAAAAAAATCTAATTTATTACAGAAATCAAGCGTTCAATCTCTCATAAAAAATGTAATATAAACTTAAAAGATTCCATCACTAAGATTTTTTTTGTGTTCGCATTCATTCATTATTGTCTTATATCACCCCTTTCCATAACCTACCCTGATGCTCGGATGGACAGAGACCAGAGCC